>CM019150.1:90692276-90867193 GCA_009733165.1 Naja naja | reverse complement strand
GAGGGAGGAAGGGAGAGAGAGCAGATAGAATGAGATAGATAGATAGTGTTAAGTTTGCATGAAGAGTCCAGGCCAGAAGAGCTTCAGTGAAGAGTTTGTGGTACTACAGCTCAGATATGACAACTTGGCTGGGCTAGCTGCTGCTTATAGCCAGCAGCCGTAATTGCCAGCCAATCAGAGTGCAGAGTTTTCCTGCACTTTTTAAACCAATCCTATTTGACATTTTACAAGAACCAATGACATTCAAACCTACATACATAACACCCCTCCCCACTAGGTTCAGTCCATACCAAACCCCAACCTAATATATTCTTTTAAATAGGTGGGGCTCTTGTGTGTACGTTGAGACCTTCGTGGTTCAGAAGTTTTAACATTCTCACCCAGTGAGAGAGGAAATGTGTCTGCTGACATTTCCCCACTGGGACTTCCTGTGAAAGAAGACCCTGTTTGATTGTTAGAATCTGGTCTCTCCTCCCAACCCATCTCAGCCCAATGTCAGCACCCAAGTCAGGTAGTGATGTACAATCTTCCACTTCTAAGGATGGATTTTGGCATTGTGACAGGTTTTGGAATGGTTCCTGTCGTGTGCTCGTTACACATGGGGAGATTCGCTTGCTGATTTTCCTCCTGTTCCTCCCCTTCCCCTAGAATTGACATCAGGTGAGGAACTAGAGAGGAACAAGTGCGATGTTCCTGAGAGAACCTGGATCTAAGTTGATCAATGTGCCTGCTCCAGAGGAGTCCATCCTCTGTTTGCACCCTGTAAGAACGAGGGCCTGTGATTTGAGTTATCTCAGCAGGAATCCACAAAGGTTCACCCATAAGGTTCTTAGCATAAACAGAATCACCCACACTGAATGTGTGAACTTTGGAAGTGGAATCTAGCGTTGGGTGCGTAAGTGGGATGAAGGCGGTCAAGGGAAGACCTAAGTTTCCTACCCATCAACAACTCTGCTGGGGATAAGTTATTAGATGGGTTAGGAGTGATGTGCTGAACACTAAGAAGTTTTTCAACTTTCTCAGTGATGTCCCCAGGACCCAGTTGCTGAAGCTTCTCCTTGGTAACCATGCGTTCAGCCCGGCCGTTAGCCAAAGGGTGCCCAGGGGCAGTAAGGGCATGTCTGATACCCTGTTGTGCTAAATAGGATTCAAAGAGGTTGGATGTAAATTGAGGGCCATTGTCAGAGACAAGAACATCAGGTAACCCGTGAGTTACAAAAAGTTTCCTGAGCTGCTTGATGACAGCATCAGTTGTGGTGGATGCCATGGGAAGTACCTCTAGCCGTTTGGAATATGCATCTACTATAATAAGAAAGGTGTGCCCTCTGGTAGGGCCAGCAAAATCAATGTGAATCCTGGACCATGGGCCCCTAGGACATTCCCATTCCTGTGTGGGGGCGAGAGGTGGGGCAGGCCTGACTACCTGACAGTTGGGACAAGATACAACCCAGTTTTCAACCATTTTGTCAATACCTGGCCACCATACAAAACTCCTGGCCAATCCCTTCATTCTGACAATAACTGGATGACCCTCATGTAACATTTCCAAAACCTCTTTTTGCAGTTTTGCAGGGTAACCACCCTGTTACCCCACAAAATACTTCTTCTTAATACAGATAATTCAGTTTGCCTGGACTTAAAAGGTTGGGCAAGGTGAGGTAGATCTTGAAGAGGCCAACCTTTCTTAATCCAGCCTATAACAGGAGCCAATAAAGTGTTTTTGGCAGTCTCTCTGGCAATTTCAGCAGCATGCACTGGAAGCTTGGCAACAGTTTCTAGAAAAAAGGTGTGTGTTTCAGGTTCAAAGTCCTCCTTGTGGCAAGGAAGTGGGCAACAACTCAGTGCATCAGCATGTCCAATGTCCTTGCCAGGCTTGTGGATAAGTTTGTATGAATAAGCAGCAAGAAATTCAGTCCACCTCAGCATTCTTGGTGACAGGATAGTAGGTGTAGGTTTGTCTCCTGCCACAATGCCTAACAAAGGTTTGTGATCTCTAACAATGGTAAATGTTCTCCCATACAGATATTCATGAAATTTCTTAACAGCTGCAACAATTGCCAATGCTTCCTTGTCCAATTGGCTGTAATTCCTCTCTGCTTTGGTCAAAGTGCGAGAGTAAAATGCAATAGGGGCTTCTCTCCTGCTGGGAAGTCTGTGGCTCAAACCCCACCCCCCACTCCAAAAGGGGATGCATCACAAGTCAGTACAACAGGCAAATTCTCAGAGAACTGTATCAGTACAGCATCAGACGTGATTAGTCTTTTAATACTGTTAAATGCTGATTGTTCCTTCCTCCCCCAGACCCAAACAGACTTTTTGTCAAGTAATCTGTGCAATGGTTCAGCAATGGTTGCCTTCTGAGGTAGGAACATGTGATAAAAGTTAATGAGTCCAAGGAAGGCTTGCAAATCTGTTTTGCATTTAGGTCTAGGGTCTTCTTTGATTGCTTGAACCTTGGCATCTGTAGGGTGGATGCCATGCTTGTCAATCATGTAGCCCAGGAACTCAACCTTGTCAGTTTTAAGAGTGCATTTTTCTTCCTTGACTTTTAACCCCGCTTTCCTGAATCTGGTAAGGACTTCTCTGAGTCTTTCTTGTAACTGAGTGTCATTTTCAGCAGAGATATTTATGTTTATACTTATACCTGATATCTTATAATCACTTGACAAAATAAAATAAAATAAAATAAATAAATAAATAAATAAATAAATTTGCTACGTTGTACTATCTTTGCAACATCAGCTACTGGGTGGTCATGTTGATGATTAAAAGGAGTTCACAGGGAGTGCACGAATAAAATTACTTCTGAAGTTGCATTTTCTTCCAACAATGCTATCTGTCTGTTCATGCAGCCCAAGACTGTGTTGGCTTTTGGCCAACTGCAATGCACTGTTATCTCATACTTAAGTGATGGTCCACCAGACACTTAGTTCCCTCTCACAGGCACTACTGTTTGCCAGATACGGGATATTCTACGTCTATGCATCTGATTTTTCCTGCCTTTCTTGTCTCATTGCTGAACTGCGTTTTGTTGAATAGAGCGCAATGCTCAAAGTCTGTTAAGATCCTTCTGAATCTTGAGTCTCTCTTCCAAAGCGTTAGCAATTCCCTCTTCAAGCTTTGTGTCATCCATGGATTAGATGAGTGCTCCTTCAATCCCCTAACCTAATTTATGAAAAGATACTGAAGAGCACTGGGTCCAAGGTAGAAGCATGAGGAACTCCACTGCATACTTTCCCTCCACATAGTTGTAGTTAGGATTACTGACAGTGGTTGGTGAGTCAACTGTGAATCCATCTGGTATTGGTATTGTCTATCCCACTTAGTTTATTGTTCTATCTCCAGAATGATGAACCAGCAAAGATCAGTATTGGTGTGACATTTGATACCTGATCACAAAACGTTATTATCTTCCCTCAGTTCATTAGGCACTGACAAAATGGCTTCTCGATAGTTTCAGGCCTATATTTCTCATCATACTTTTTTGAACATGCAGAAGAGATTGTCAGCACTTTCTCAAGATTCTGTCCTAGGTCCTTTTTTCTTCACCTTGCATATTATGTGGCTGTGTTTTGGGATTTCTTTTTTTCAGCTTCACTGTTATATCTCTGCCCTTGGCATCCAGATCTTGCATGATACAGTGTGGCCTTTGATCTACAATTCCCTCACTGGGATTTCAACTGGATGTGTTCCCACCACTTTAAATTTGAACAAGTTCAAATGTATTTTCTTTTATTCTTGATTGTTCTTTTTCTTTTCCTCTTTTTCCTGGGTTTTTTTTCCTAGTATCTTCACTGGGGTGTGATTTGGAAATTCTTATTGGGAGGACATTTTCTTTAAAGACTTTCATTCTTAAACCACAAGGCCTGGTCAAGTTTACCTTCTAAGTATGTAGAGAAGTGTTTCTCAATCCGGGCAACTTAAAGATGGGTGGACTTCAACTCCCAAAATTCCCTAGCCATTATCCATGCAGCTAGGGAATACTGGGAGTTGAAGTCCACCACTCTTAACGCTATCAAGGTTGAGAAACACTAATCTAGACAATCCATTTTTTACTATTAAGATGGCCATGTAGTTAATATTTCAGGCTTTGGTGCTTTCTTGCTTGATTACTACAATAGTTTGTTGGCAAGCCTTGTTGGTTTTGCTTTTAACACTGGTTCACCACCACAGTAATATAGCTCAGGTTGGCCTAGATCTTTCCCAGATCACCCTTGTAGTTCTTTCCTCTACTTTTTACATTTGCTGGGCAAGGGTCTTCAAACTTGGCAAGTTTAAGACTTGTGGACTTCAACTCCCAGAATTCCTGGGCTTAACCTGACTGGAGGAGGAATTCTGGGAGTTGAAGTCCACAAGTCTTAAAGCTGTCAAGTTTGAAGACCCCTGTGCTAGGGCTTCAGAAATTTTACTTAGCAATCAGCAAATATTGACAGGGCCAGATCTATAGGAATATCACTTATAGGTTGTCCAAAGACATGTTCCATGTCTTTGGTTGAATCATGGTTGAACCATGAAATAAAGACTGCCTTATTTCTCCCACATGTTAGAATGGCTATCCCCATTTAGATCCTATTCTCAGCAAGCATCTACTCTTGGCTGTCCTTCCAACTATGCTTGAAGATTAGCTCTTTGAGATTTAAAATGCTTCCCTTTTCAAGACTTTGTGAAACTAGAAGAACTTTCAGTACATGACAGTGGTTTAAATTATGGTTGTGCCTTTAACGGACTATTGAATTGTGATTCCAATATAGATACTGGTTTAGTGGTGGATACTGGTTTATTGATACTGGTTTATATTATATCAGTTTATAGTGTTCTCTTAGGGGCAAAAAGCCAGAATGGCAGGCCTGATGTCATTTAGTATACATTCCAAAACTAATATAATCTTTGGACTTCTCCCACCACCCACTACTCGGCTGCTTGTTTGTTTGTTTGTTTGTTTATTAATTTATTTTGTCAATCACTTACAAGATAATAAGTATAAGGATAAACATAGTTGTGAATACATGAAATGGATACATATAAGAAAAATAAAAGAAACAATAGGACAGGGACGGTAGGCACGTTGGTGCACTTATGCACGCCCCCTACAGACCTCTTAGGAAAGGGGTGAGGTCAATAGTAGACAGTCTAAGGTTAAAGTTTTGGGGGTTTGGGGAAGAAACCACAGAGTCAGGTAGAGTATTCCAGACATTGACCACTCTGTTGCTGAAGTCGTATTTCCTGCAATCAAGTTTGGTGCGGTTAACCCTGAGTTTGTATCTATTGTGTGATCTTGTATTGTTATGGTTGAAGCTGAAGTATTCATTGACCAGAAGGACATTGCAATGTATGATTTTATATACTATACTTAGATCGGACTGAAGGTGGCATAGTTCTAGGTTTTCTGGGTCTAGAATTTCAAGTCTGGTGGCATAAGGTATTCTGCAACGAGTAGAGGAGTGTAGAACTCTTTTGTGAAGTATTTCTGGACTTTCTCAACTGTGTTAATATCAGATACGTGATGTGGGTTCCAGACTGATGAGCTGTATTTGAGTATTGGTCTAGCAAATGTTTTGTATGCCCTAGTTAGTAGTGTGATATTACCAGAGAAAAAGATGGATTAGGATTAGGTTAACAACTCTTAATGCCTTTTTGGCTATGTAGTTACAGTGGGCTCTAGCACTTAGATCATTAGAGATGAGTATTCCAAGGTCCTTGACGGAGTTTGGATCATCAACAAGGTCTTTATTATTCAGCTTGTATTTTATTTTCTGATTTTTTTTTGCCAATATGTAAGACAGAACATTTGTTACCCAGTTGTGTTGCCCTGCCTGCTTCATCTTACCAATAGAAAGGTCATCCCTTTTTTTGCTGAATTAGTTAGTTGACCAAGATGCATTAAAAACAGCCCTACAATAAAGATTCTTAACAAATTTTCATTTATACCATGCCTGTTCTGTCCAAGTTGTGCCTTTGTGAGAACTATTCCTTTGTTGCAGGCCCCCAAATTCAAATCTGTTCACATGGATGCCACCAACAGAGTCTCCCAAGAACTGCTGTTCGTATTTCAAGGGAAACAAATGGCATTTCAGAACAGAATATCAACAGAGAGGATTTATATCCCTCCATGGTGAGTGAAGCCACTAGTACTGACAAAGCATAGCACCAGCATTTTACGTACATGGTCCTAAAATTCACCTGATGTGGGGGGAAAAACTGAGGATTTTTGAAAACTGGGGGAAGGAACTGACACAGCATTTCCAGTATTGACCCTCAGTTCATCTATAGATTCCTGATGTTGCAAAAACGTCCCTTTACCCAACGCTAGGTAAACAGACTTTTACCTAGGAAGATAGTAGCTATATTTGTGGGCTTTTTACTTTTGTCAAATTAATTTCTTTTCAGGAGCATTCTAGGGGCAGGTTTCAAAAACATCAAGACAGTGGCACATGATTGACAAATTACCCATCCCAAAGCCCTTCCTCTTTTACCTCACTTCTTCTAGGGGCGGCGCTTTAAATATGTCCTTTGCAGCTACCATCTTCACTTTAAAAAAAAAGAACTATTTTTACTAAACTTTTTCAATTCAATAAAATGGTAAACAAATCCACCTTTCTTTCCATCAAGTAATTGCCATCTAACTCTTTCTTCCCTTCCTCTTTTAACCCCATTTAACCCCCAAATCCATAAATCATCAGCTGAGTCATGTTTTCTTTCAACCAAAAATCCATGTCAGGCTTCCACACTATCTTGACTGCTTTTGATGCCTTTCTGTGAACTTGGCTTCCTATAAAAGTCATCAAGTAAAGGTAAAGGTTGCCCTCGCACATATGTGCTAGTTGTTTCCGGCTCTAGGGGGTGGTGCTCATCTCCGTTACAAAGACGAAGAGCCAGTGCTATCCGAAGATGTCTCTATGGTCATGTGGCCGGCATGACTAAATGCCAAAGGCGCACAGAACGCCGTTACCTTCCCACCAAAGTGGTCCCTATTTTTCTATTTGCATTTTTAAAATGCTTTCAAACTGCTAGGTTGGCAGAAGCTGGGACAAGTAACGGGAGCTCATTCTATTACACGGCGCTAGGGATTTGAACCGCCGAACTGCCCACCTTTCTGATTGACCGTGTCCCTTATAAAAGTCACAGGACATTTAAAAAAAAAAAGCAACAACCCAAGTCCCAGACCTGATGATCCATCGAGGTGAATAAGTCTTCCTTTAGCCCCAAACTCCGCCCCACCACCTTCAATTGACTTTGCAAGGCTATAATGAGAGTCAAAAGTTTTGAAATATATCCTATGTTTTGTTTATTTTCCCCACTTTTAATTAGAACTAGGTCAGTAGAGGGGAAAATCTAACCATGGTGATCCGATCAAGTTTTCAACTTGGGTGCCTTTGACTTCTCCATCTGATCGGAGCCTGTCTTGATGCAAATGCAGTTTGAAATTAAATATGGCATCATAATTGCAAAAAGCACCAGGGAAAATCTTCTGTTCAGAGTGTCATCTGTTGTTATGAAGTGTCTGTTAAATGGCCTTTTTGTCTGTTTTACCATCAAACAAAAATAATGCAAATAATGTAAATCAAGAGGCTGTATAGAACTGAATACACCCACACACGGCTGTCTCTATGTAGTGAGATACTTGGTAGCTGTTCAGGTACAATTAGCTTTGCCTCAGCCTCACTTCTCTTCCTCCTCCTTATTTTTAATCAAGTTGCTTCCAGCATTCTTGTATTAGGCATATGTGGAGGAAACATAGTGAAATAATATTTAAAAAAAAAAAATCTCTGCAATTTTGGATGTTTGTTAAATATCTGTAGGAGTTAATACAAAGGGAATATTCTTTTAATGAAGGCAAAAGTTAGGACATTTTCTTTCTAATCTTGACATCACTCTAAGTAACACACATCAGTGAACACATTTTAATACTATTCATTTTTATTGTTTAGAAAGCCAATACTGACAACAACAATCTCTACCCAACTGTCACACATCATCTCTAATGACAGGGTAGCTTCTGTTCTAAATTCACTTTCATAAAGGCCTTCATTTTAATATTCTGATTCTATGCATTTCACATTAAAATAGTACGTACCACAAGAATTCACTACCTAAAGCAAATGGGCCTGCACATTTGCAAATGGGCCTGCACAATAACACTCAGACTTGATTCTCTTGCATTTCATAATGACACATATTTCCCTTCAATGGAGCTTGTCATTCTATAATTTCCTCCCCAAGTAAAGGCTGATGTACTTGACTCTTTAGAAGAGAATATAAATATTAATAATCAAAAGCCAATTTGAAATATTTGAGTTCCAGGCTATTGTTTGCTAAAGCTCTATGGACTAGTCTTTGTTAGGACTTTTGAAAACATATAGGGAGTAACAGTGACTTTTGTCTAATGCAGGGGCTGCCAACCTTTTGGACCTCAGGGACCACCAAACTCTTAATTTTAAATCCCGCGGACCACTAATATGAATTTTGACTGACGGTGGCTTGCTGACATTGGTGGGAAAGTTGGTCCCATATTCCAGAGCTGCAGTAGTCATAGGACTGGCCTTTGGGTCATCCCGGAGCAGCTGCTCCTCCATCCGGGGGCACCGGCCTGCCATGTACTGGAAGAGCAGCTCTGGGATGACCAAAGGACCAGTCTTGTGACTACTGCAGCTCTGGAATATGGGACCGACTTTCCCACCAACGTCAGCAAGCCATCCCGGAGCAGATTTCCCTCCCCCGCCATTGGTCTTACCTTCCAGTTACAGCTCTCATGGCTCTACTCAAGGTAAGGTTTGTGCTCGGCTGAAGGGTGGAGGCCAGTGGGTGGGTGGGCCATGTGGGCGGTGCAGCCTTGTGTTCCCACACAGCCTGGATTAATTGCTTTGGGGGGAGTGCTTTGGGGACATTTCTCTGCGGACCATCAAAATTTTCTTATGGACCACCAATGGTCCCTGGCCTACTGGTTGGAGACCACTGGTCTAATGTATGTCTTAGCAGGCATGCTAGACCCATGGAATTAGCAATACAAATGAAAGTAACGTAATAGTAAGACTCTAAAATTCTGTTGATCTTTTCTGGAAGATTTTTAGGTGGTGGAACAAACAATACTGGTAAAACAACCAGCTGGCTTCTGGTGCACCAGAAGTTGTGCCCCTTCCTGGCTTGAAAGATCCTTCTTTCCATCCCTCATGCCATGGTCATTTTCCATATTGGTTACTGCAATTCGCTCTACATGGGCTACCCTTGAAAACTGTAGTCGGTGCACAACAGAGGTGGTATTCAGCAGGTTCTGACCAGCTCAGGAGAACCGGTAGCGGAAATTTTGAGTAGTTCGGAGAACCAGCAAATACCACCCCTGACTGGCCCCTCCCCCATCTATTCTCTGCCTCCTGAGTCCCAGCTGATCGGCTGGGTCTTCTTTGGTTGCCCTGCACAGGAGAACGAAGCTGGAAAGCAGATTAGTGGGGTGGGGAGGGAATGGAGATTTTGCAGTATCCTTCCCCTGCCATGCCCACCAAGCCACTCCCACAGAACCGGTAGTAAAAATGTTTGAATCCCACCACTGGTGCACAACATGGCAGCATGAGCAGTTTGGGGAAGGTAATACCTCTGCTAGGTCAGTTGTATTGGGTACCAGTTTGTTTCTGGGTCTAATTCAAGGTGTTGGTTGTTAACTTTAAAACCCTTCACAGGATAGGTCATGGCTACCTAAGGAACTGTCTTATGCCTAGTTCATCGACCCATCTCACCTGATCAAACAGGGAAGGTACATCACAGACCCCAACAGATAAAGACTTTCAACTGGTGGATTATAGGAAGAGAGTCTTCTCTAACTCTGCCCCAGTGGTGGGATTCAATTTTTTTTACTACCGAGCATGGCTCTGTGGGCGTGGCTTAGTGGGTGTGGCAGGGGAAGGAAACTGTAAAATCTCCAATCAGAGGTGGCATTTGCTGAATCTCCGAATTACTGAAAATTTCCGCTACCGGTTTCTAGAACTGGTCAGAACCTGCTGAATACCATCTCTGCTCTGCCCCCACCCTATGGAATGCTTGCCCTCAGAAGTGAGGCAGGTTCTAAGAAAAATGTATAAATAAAACTTATATATACTATATAAAAAAAGAAGTGGGCAGGTTTCTACTCTTCTGGCCTTGAAGAAGAGCAACGAGACCTGATTCTGCCAATTGGCATGGATTCTAAGAGTGGCATGCAGCCCACTACCGCCAAAAGTCCCTGTCTACTTTTTTTTTTTTACCTTTTTATAATTCTTAACCCTTTGATTCTTGTTCACTCTGTTTTTAATATTATTTTTTCTAATTATGTCTCTTTTTACAATTTTTAGTTGTAAACTCACTTAGTGTCCCTTAGGTGAGATGGGTGGTGTAGAAATTAGATTAATAAATAAAATAGGTGTTATGTATTCATGTTTATGCCTGATGGAGTTCATATAATGCTTTGATCCATCTTTCTCTAAGCAGTAGATTACCTTTAGCCCTGGGAACTAAAACCTAAATACGTTTGAAGGGTGCAAGTCTGCTTCAACTCGTAAAGCAAGAATGGTTGAAATACTGACATTGGTCATTGGAAAACAACAACATTGCAAAGTCAGATACATTATTACCTTTAAATTGGACTGCTATGACTGAGAAACTATGAACTGCTTAATGCCATCCAAACCATGGGATTTCCAATTTATAGCCCATCATATTATGTATGAACTGGAATAAAAGATGGAATCTAAGCAAAGATGTGAAGTGGTGATGTTCACAACACACTTATTGGCCACATTATTATCATTGATTTAAAAGTATTCTGAAAATGTCAAATCTTCTTATGAGCGATTCTTCAGTGGATCTACTCCAAGCCTACCTTCTGTTTAAGACTCCATAATATTCACTAAGAGCTTTTTGATTTGATTTATCAGTACATCCATCTAGTACATCTATAGATCTATCCCTATCTATTTATCTATCTACTATTTTTCTATCTATCATCTATTGTTTATGTTCTTTCATAATCTCCAGCCAACATGGCCATTGGTTAAAGTGGTAGGAATTGTATTTCATGGCCTGTCAAGCCCAAAATTGACATAAGTATAGCCATTTTATTTTAACAATTTGATGCTTTCCTAAATAAAATAAATCATTGTGGAAGATGGACTTTGCTCTTTTCTTTTTAAATGGATTTCATCACTTGGAACCTGACATGGCCATCAAAATGGCAATATATTGAAGCCCAAGTACACACGCATGCACACATACAAATTCCTATGTAAAACATAATTGAATTAGAATTTATTGAAAACATAATTCTTGGGAAAATTATGCACCAAGTTATCTCAGAAGAATTTATATATATTTATTGAAGTATTTATTTCTGCTTTTAGTAGCCTTTGCCAATCCTTTCAGAAGTTACTTGATATTCTTGAACAATGGCCCTGCTGGTTGGAAAGTATGCTATACTCTCTCCCTCCCCCACTTTCTCTCTCTCTCTTTCTCTCTCTCTCTCTCCCTTCTTTCCTCCCTCCCTCCCTCTCTCTGGGTCTGTATCGGTCTGTGTTTGTCTGTCTCTTTGGGTTAATATAATTAAAAATATGTTTATAAAATTTAATTAAAGATTTTATAAAAGGAAGATAAATGCTAAAGAAAAAAATAAAAAATAAAATTAATAGTGCAAGAAAATGAAAAAAGAAAAATAGTAAAGAAAGGGAAAAGATAACAAAGACATAGTTTCAATCTTCGTTACATCAGTCATACTGTAAGTACAATTATAAATTTACCACTATGATTGCAACATTTCTATAACCTGTCATGTCTAATCATCAAAACCATAAATCATAATTCATTTTTTTCTGTTTCACACAGAAAGTCTATAAGGGATTTCCAGTCAGCAATAAACACAGATGGTGTCTTTTTTCTGATCAAAGATATCACTTTAATCTAAGGAATCCATCATCCACATCAACCATTCCTTCATTGTGGGTACCACTAAATCTTTCCATCAATGTGCATATAATAATCCTGCTGCACTTACCATGTACGAAGTTCTCTAACTTTCCCTCCCACCAACTATTTGTCTATCAATCCCAAATGAAAAAGCCTCTGGTCCCAATTATATATTCATCTCCTAAATGTTCCAAATCAATGTATGTATTTGAACTCAGACTTCGCTAGCTTTTTTACACGTTCACCAAACCTACTGAACTTCTTGTTGTTCACATTTCCAACATAAATTTGAAGTGCCTTGGTACATTCTAGACAATTTATCTGGTGACATATACCAACATGGTATTATAATTTAAAGAATTTAAATGTCATATATTCAACAAATTGACTTCAGGGGTGTTATCCTTAGTCAACACTCTGAACATGCGCCGCTTTCTCCAAGCAGAACAATAGTGAAGAAAACAATCATGACCTAAGGATATTGTGAAAAGAAGTACAGAAGCGTTCTAGTGTTAGTGAATGTCAGGGTTTTAATATCCTGGATAAAGCTAATATGCCCTGTAGGGGAAAAAATGTGTGTCGATGCAGGAGGAAAAAAAACAAATTTAAAAGAGCATTTTAATACTCAGAACACTGGGAAATCTGTCCAAGAATATTTCATGTGTGAAAACAGAACTCCAGCTATGGTGTTAAAAATAATGAAGTCTAAGGTGTTAAGTACCACATGTGTTGTAGGAGAAGTTAAAATGGCCCAAGGCCATTTTAATTTTTATTTATTCCCCATTTTTTAAAGTTTTTTTAAAACGGATTCACATCATGGTTTAAATGCCAACCAAAGCAAAAACCAGGAGCTGGACTGTTTGGTACCCCAGCAGGAATCCTATAGGCTAAAAACTGACCTTTCCTAATCCCTCACATGCATCTGCACATTTATCTTTAGACAAACATAAACATTCTCTATGTTGGAACACTCAGTATTACTGATAACCAGTACTACAGAAAAAGAATATACATTCTGCAACAGTAACACAGGTGGTCCTTGATTTACAATCATGACTGAGATCAGAATTTCTGTTGCTAAGATGGCAGTTGTTAAATGAGCCGTGCCCAATTTTATGACCATTATTCAGATGTTAAGTGAATCATCTGGTGTGCTGCCCCACCAACTCATACACACATGTAAGTGTGTTTTAGAGAGTTTATTAATGTTCCCCAGCAGTTCCCTTCACCCAGCCTCAGAGCTGTCCCAAATAAATCCAGGCACAAGCAGGCCAAGATTAGTCCCTAAGGCAATGGCCAGTAGTCCATAAAACAATAGAAAGTTGCTCCAACAAGCAAGTCCATTGAACAAACTAAAATCCACCAGGCAAAACTGAAAGTACTTCCATGAGAACTCACTTGACAAGAGAAGTTCAGTGTCTGGAAGACACAAAGTCAAGCAGGAAGCATGAACAAACACACAGCCATAAACCAAACACTCTGTTCTTAGCAATGCCTCCCTCTGCCTGCCGTGATAAATAGCTTTCCAATGGAGCCATCAAGATGGACGGGGCCTTCTTCTGAGTAATCTGAAAGATCTCCTTTGCTCTTGTCTTTTATCTACCCTATGTGCTCTCGGATCCAACACAGAAGGCATCTCCTCCTCCTCGTCGTCACTGAGCTGCAAACTATCCCCAGCTGAAGTCCCCTATAAATTTATTTTGGCCTGCAGTTCAGAGTCATTAATTAACCCAGTTCCTGATGTGCCAGGAATGATCTCATCCTCCCTTGACCCGGCCTCTGAGGAAGAATCAGAGGAGTCATCCAAGGAAGACGTCACATCTGGTTGTTCAGCAAATCTGCCTTCCTGCATTTTTTTTTTTTTATTTTTAATTACATTTATATGCCGCCCTTCTCCGAAGACTCAGGGCGGCTTACAATTTTTTGGGATACAACCCAGTGTGCTCAGCAATAGCCTTCATTCCATTGTATATGCCTGCTTATTACTGATTTTGCTTGTCATTGATTTTGCTTGTCAGGATTCCAGCTAGGAAGGTTGCAGATGATCACAGGAGCCTGGGCTGCTGCAGCCATTGTAAATACAAGCTGGTTGCCATGTGCCTGAATTTTGATCATGTGATCATGGGGGTGCTGCCACTTTGATCAATGGTATTGTACCTTTATTTATTTTATTTTATTTTATTGGACTTATATGCCGCCCCATCTCCGAAGACTCGGGGCGGCTCACAATTAAAACATACAATACAATAATTATTTAAAAAAGAATTAAACAATTTTAAGCCCAATAAAACCAAATTAAAATACTTAAAATTATCCCATGGCCTGGTGAGGTAATCACAGCCCGATTTGGTCGAACAACCAGGTCTTTAAATCGCAGCGGAAGGTGCGGAGGTCAGGGGCCAGACGGAGGTCCAGAGGCAGTTCATTCCATAAGTCGGGGACCGCTACAGAATAGGCTCGTCACCGGGGGACCGCCAGCCGACACTGACTTGCCGATGGGACCCCGAGTCCTTGCCTATGTGCCCGCACGGGCGGTGGCACTCGATATCGGCAGGAGCCGCTCCCTTAAATATTGTGGACCCATGTCGTGTAGGACTTTGAATGTTAAAGTCAGAACCTTGAATCTCACCCGGAGTGCAACCGGCAACCAATGCAGGCTGTGCAGGAGGGGGGTAATATGGGAGAATCCGGTAACTCCCATCACCACCTGCGCGGCCGCATTCTGCACCAGCTGCAACCTCTGGATGGTATGCAAGGGCAGTCCTAAATAGAGAGCATTGCAGTAGTCGAGTCGCGAGGTGACAAGGGCATGAGTGACTGTACGCAGTCACTAAATGAATGGTTGTAAGTTGAGGCCTACCTGTAATTTTTTTTCTCCTTGGTATCTATAAGTTCACCTCCCTGTCAATTGCTCCAGCCACTCATAGCTTCAGATCCCCTTACCATGTGCCTTCCAGCAGATTTCCCTAAGGGACTGAGATCAGTGATAAAAAAATGGTTGCCTGCCTATGATAAAAATCAACCATTCAGGTATTCAGGCAACTGAATACTGGAGACATGTGAACAATATATAAGAGCTTTATTATGAAGCTTTTGCAAAGGGGAATTCTGCCCATGGATAGAAAACATGGTTCCCAGGAAGGCTAGGGTTTATATACAGGTTCAAATATACAGTCTCTGCCCCTTTCCTGGTTCACAATCTATCTAAGCTATGTATCTCCCTACGCAACATCCCTGTTATGGTAGCATAACATCTGTTTCCTTGTCCTGTTCACCCATTCCCATTTCCAGTAATCTTCATCATTAACACAACCCTGGTCAGCGTAACCTGCCAAATATGTAATCTTTATACAAAATAATAGAAAATTCTTACATAATTTTCCAGTAAATTATGTTAGGTTAACACAGAGGTTAAAGATAGGCGTTACCATTGCTTTATATTTTCACAGGTATAATTTTACATATCACACTGCCCATGTCCCAAAGGTGCTTTTTCAGGAGGCAACTGGACTTTCTTGTTTTTTTCTTTGAAGACATTTCGGTTCTCATCCAAGAAGCTTCATCAGCTCTGACAGGATAGTGGGGAATGGATACAATTTGGAATGAACACCCTTTGAAGAGTGTGGGAGTAGGAATGGATTTCCAGAGAAAAATTGCTGACTATAGAAACCAAGAGGTGATCCCGAGAACACAGATAAACCTCCAAGTGCTTCAAGGAACCTCTAAAAGGATGCAATTGACCAGCTGTCTGCAAGGAAAATAAATCCATCCATTCCCCACTATCCTGTCAGAGCTGAAGAAGTTTCTTGGATGAGAAGTGAAACATCTTCAGAGAAGAAAAACAAGGAAGTCCAGTTGCCTCCTGAAAAAGCATATTTAACATGGATTAATATTTGTTAGGAGTGAAATGGTGGAATTACTATGCAGGTAGTCCTCGACTTGTGACCACAACTGAGCCCAAAATTTAAGTGAAGCGTTAAGTGAGCTTTGTCCCATTTTACAAACTTTCTTGCCATAGTTGTTAAGTGAATCACTCCAGTGGTTAAGTCAGCAACATGTTAAGTGAATCTGGCTTCCCTTTTGAGTTTCCTTATCAGAAGGTAGCTGTGATGACCCAGAGTGTAACACAAACATAAAATCACATGACTCTGGGACACTGCAACCGTCATAAACATAAATCAGTTTCCAAGCATAAACTCCAAAATGTAAATAAATGTCCTTTAATGCCTCCAACTTGGTCCCACTGTTCAATAATTCTCAGTTGGAGATAAAACATATTCAAAAGTAGTCTTCAAAAGAAAGCAATACAGCCCGAACGTATTGAGCAGATAGAGGTGAAATAAAAAACTAAAACAAACTACAATGAAGGAATTTCCACAACGGACCAGGATAAGTAATTACCAACTTCAAGGAGATAACAAGGCACAGTCTGTTGGAAGGATGCCAAGCAAGATAACATCAGCCCAAAATAACACATGCTTTGCTTCTGGCAATGCTGTGTTTTAACTTTCTCTCTTATATATTATTCTCCCCTGCTGCAACCAATGAGGGGGATTATGGCCTCTTCCTCTCTCGTAAGCCAAGTTGTTGCCTTCTCCGTTCCCCCCTGCGTGCCCTAGGGTGAAGAAGGGATGGACCTGGTTCTTCCTCTGACTGCCCAGCCGGCCTTTGCCCCTCCCCAGCCTCCTCCACAACCTCTGGAGCCACACCTCCACTCCCTATCAGCTGTTCCTCCTCTCCCTCAGAGTCGGACTCTAACAAAAGCATGACAGTATTTATTTATTTATTTATTTATTTATTTATTTAATGAGATTTCTATGCCACCCTATCTCCTGAAGGACTCAGGGCGCCTTACAATAATAAAAGAGAACAATACAAAAGTTAAAAAACAATTAAATATGAAATCTCACTAAGCCAAAATATATAAAACTATAGCTAAAATCCCCTCCCCTCCATCAGTCCGGGTCGGCGAGTTGGAAAAGCCATGTTTTTAGGCCATGGCGGAAGGATCGGAGGTCAGGGGCCACCTGAAGCTCCAGGGGCAATTGATTCCATAGGGTGGGTGCTCCCACAGAGAAGGCCCTACCCCTAGCCAAAGATCATCACATGACTCTGGGACACTGCAACCGTCATAAATATAAGTCAGTTTCCAAGCATCTTAATTTTGATCATGTGACCATGGATGGGGATGCAGGAACAGCCGCAAGTGTGAACAACGGTCATAAGTCACTTTTTTCAGTGCCGTTGTAACTTTGAACATGTCATTAAACGAACTGTTGTAAGTCGAAGGACTATTGGTAGATGATTGGAATTGTTAATATTTTTATTAATCAGACCTATGACTGATTAATGTTTGGGGATCTTTTAAACTCTGTCTATATATTTAAATTGTATAAAGATGCTGAGCCCAGTCTGTTTTCAAACCAATGTTTATTATAACAAGCAGCTTAAATCAAATAAACTCACAGAAAGAATATTACCAGTGTCTTTTGTTCTTTCTTAGTTTCTTCTCAGGTCTCTCTTGTTCTTCTACAACTACCTATGTAGTTGGAGTTTCTGTCCCTTAGGATCTCAGATTGTAAAGTTAAATAGTCTTTAGCCTAGGAATACTTTCTCTTCCTTCCAGCTTCGTATTCAGAAGTTCTGAGGTAGATGTAGAGAGATCTGATCGCCTATGCTGAACAGTCTCTTTTAAGGGCAAATGAGAACAACTCTCTAAGAAACACAGACCTCTTGAGAAATTTAGACCTCTCTTTAGACTTTTCCCTCTCTCCCCTTTCTCCTTTGCCATGAGGTAAATGTGGCAGTTGGGTTGCCCCTTATATACTGCAGGGGCGTGGCTTGTGATGCCAAGGACAGGGTATGTGGTGTTACCCTGTCATTGGTGGATTTGATCTTCCTTCAAATCCATATAAATTGTAAACTGCATAGCAACACCAGAAAGACCTATTTTCTGACAGGAATCCATCCTTTTGTAAATACGAGCCACCAGACAGAATTCATTTTTCTTCTCCAGTAGCCCAGATGTCCAAATGACATATCTTTCTGAAGCTTAGATTCCAAGAATTAATTGGCAATCGACATTCGTGTAATAGCACGGACATGTAAAAAGTACAGTACTCTATTCTTTTGGTTTCCTACTGAGTTGCCCAGTAAAGGGAGGGGAAAAAAGTTCTTGTGCCTGAGCTACTCACCATCCTGGTGATATTGTTTTCTGCTTGAAGAGAGGAGGCATCTTCCGAAATGTGTTAATCAGCCTAGTCATTATCAGCACAAGCTTGACTTAATTTATTTGTCTTGCGTAAATAACTTGTGAGCTGTCATTCCTTTACACTGCTGGGAAGATTATGAAGCAAAACATTCAGAGGTGTTTCCTAAACTGAAAGTTTACTTCCCTGAATCTGAATGGTTGCAGGAACTGGATATGGCCTGTCTAGAGAAAAGAAGGACTAGGGGTGACATGATAGCAATATTCCAGTATTTGAGCCACAAAGAAGTTGTGGGGTCAACTTATTTTCCAAAGCATCAGAAGGCAAGGCAAAAAATGATGGATGGAAACTCTTCAAGGAGAGAAGCAACCTGAAATTAAGGAGAAACTTCCTGACAATGAGAACAATGAAGCAATGGAACCACTTGCCTTCAAAAGTTGGGAGTGCTCCCTCATTGGAAGTTTTTAAGAAGGGATGGGACAGCCACCTGTCTGAGATGGTGTAGAGCCGTGATGGTGAGCTCTCTCTGGGCACGTGGGCCAATTGCCCCAGGTCAACTCTGCTGTGCATGTGCTCACGTACCTCCCGCCAGCCAGATGGTCTTCAGGTCTCTGCCGCACATTCGCAGGGGGGAGGGTGTGCACGGGGGTTGCATGTGCATGAATGGAGGGGCACACGCATGGGGTTTGCATGTGCACGCATGAGACGGCACACATGTGGGGGGCAGGGTGCACACGTGGGGGGATCGCACATGTTGTATTTTGGGGATGGTGCCGTAAAGGTTACCCATCACTGGTGTAGGGTTTCCTGCTTGAGTTGGGAGCTGGACAAGAAGACCTCCAACCTCCCCTTCAGCTCTATTCTGATTGACTGAACCCCCAAAATCTTTTCAATGTTCTAAGGGCAGAAGGCCAGCTCAAAGCGTACCCATATGGTATGAAGAATGTGATCCTCTCAGCCTTTCATTCTTCTTTTTTTAAAAAATCTACAGCAAATAAGAGAAGTGGGGGAAGCTAATTTACACCACAGGATCTAAGGACAACCTTTCTCATTCTGAGGTTCTGTTGAGATTACAGTTCCCAGAATTGAATGCATTTATTTGGAGGGCATCCAGTTGGGAAAAGATGTCTTTACAAAACTTACTGATTGGTGGTGGGGGTATTATCCAAGAAAATGAGTAATGGGGATTTCTGGCTATGTAAAAGAAAGAACATTCTCTTGCAATCCATAATTCTTCACAGTACTTTTTGCCACAGCATAACGTTGATGGCTATTATTGTAGATTTCTTCAGAGTGAATGTCAGGGACTACTGATATTGGATCTGTGTTATTCGTAAAATTAAATGTGTAGGGTGCATTTGAATATCAGCTGATGGAAGTAATATTAGAAGTGTGTTTTAACCATTAGGGCACCAGGTCCAAAAGAGGCACCACAAAGTTGAGAATATGGTTTCCTCTTCTCAGTATAGTATGTACAAAGGAGGGAGGGCATCAAGATTTGTCAGTGCTTAGGGCACTGACAAAGTGAGTGAGCCTTAATCCGCCACTGTTAGAAGTAACTAATACCCTGTCCTCGTCAGATATGCCTGCTACCTTGGCTGCAGAGAAGACAAGATACTGCGGTGATTTGATCTAGAGTCCTTCTCATGTTCTTATGCTTTCATGTCCTGGCATTTGATCCTTACATGGTCACCGAATGCTACTGATGTCTAATCACCGGCATGAGACGTATAACAAAAAGAAACAGTCTATTTAGATTTAGTTTAGATATCCAGGCAAAAGCTAAACTTCCATAAGAACCATCAAGCCATACCTGAGGGCATATCTACAACAATAGTAAAATTATTAAAAACAAAACATTATAGATACACCATGGATTATACTGCTATGTATGTATTTATGTGTATTTATTATTCATTTCCTACTTTTTTCCCTCTGGTTTTTTTTGGGGGGGAGGGGAGGGGGAGAGGGTGCAGAGTTACTTCTTTTAATTAAAAAGAGCCTTGGTGGTGCAGGCTGTTAAATGCCTATCACTTAGTTCCAGCTGCCTGCAATTAGTGCAGGCTCGAATCCCACCAGGCTCAAGGTTGACTCAGCCTTCCATCCTCTCGGGGTAGGTAAATTGAGGACCCAAGATTGTTGGGGGCAATAAGCTGACTTTGTAAAAATGCCACTTGGGGGGCCCAAAAAGCCCTAGTAATAAGCAGGCATATACAATGGAATGAAGGCTATTGCTGAGCACATTGGGTTGTGCTCCAAAAAATTGTAAGCTGCCCTGAGTCGCCAGAGAAGGGCAGCATATAAATATGAATTTTTAAAAAATTAATTAATAAAAACAATCATATTTAAAAATGATTCCTATAAAGTTTCATAGTATCATAGAGTTGGAAGGGGCCCTCTAGGCCCTCATGTTCCTATTCCATGTTAGAATCCAAATGAAAGATTTTACCTCAGATGCAGTGGTGGGATTCAAATTTTTTTACTACCAGTTCTGTGGGCTTGGCTTTGTGGGCATGTTAAGGTAAAGATATTGTAAAATCTCCAGTCAGAGGTGGTATTTGCCGGTTCTCCGAACTACTCAAAATTTCCACTACCGGTTCTCCAGAACTGGTCAGAACCTGCTGAATACCACCTCTGCTCAGAGGTGGTATTCACCTCAGCTTCTGCTTGAACACATCAACACAATCCATTACCTGGAAAACTTGTTCCACTGTATTTTTCACTGTTGAGATTTTTGCTCCCTAACATTCAACTTGAACCTGCAATTTATCAATTATTCCATACCCTGCCCTTTGGGAGAAGAGAAAATACATCTTAGTCTTCTTCTGTGTGATGTTCTTTCGGGCCCTTGAAGGGTATAATCTCCCCCGCCCCCACTTCTCCTTTTTTCAAGACTAAATGTGATGAGTTCTCTCAGTCTCCATGGAACTTAATGTCCTCCTTCCTCATTGTCATTCAGCAATGGGAGAATATGTGGACAAAAAGTGTACAGTTTACACTAAATTACAATTTAAAAGAAAACTTTTATAAGATGATGTATCCTTGGTATTCACCACCAGATAAATTGTCAAGAACGTGTAAAAGTATTTCACATGAATGTTGGAAATGCAAATGTAAAAAAGGGACCTTTTATCATTTATGATGGACATGTGATAAAGCAAAGAAATACTGGAGTTCATGTCTTAATACAGAAGATTCTCAAAGTGAATATAAAGTTAAAACCAGAAACTGTTCTTCTGGGTTTAATGGAAAAGGACTTGGAAATTTCTTTTGGAACGTTGATGTTATATATGTTGATGACAGCAGACTTTATGCACAAAAATGGAAGGAGACTTTGATTCCCACAATGGATGAATGGCTGCAAAAGTTGATGGAGTTAGCAGAGATGGCCAAATGAATTTCTTTGATCAAAGAAAAAAAATACAATTACCATATTTTTCAGAGTATAAAACGCTCCAAAGTATAAGATGCACCTAGCTTTTGGGGAGGAAAACAAGGAGAAAAAAAATCTGCCTCTGCCTCTGCCTCCCAGCAATTTGCCTCTTTGCAACAAACAGCAAACAGCCTGGTCAGCTTCAGCACAGCCTTATTAGCACAAGCAGCTGATTGTTGGTTGGATCGGCCTCCCGATGATCAGCTGTTTCAGGCTGCAGGGATTGCCCTCTCCTATTGCCACCTCCACACACCCCATTTTCACCTTCTGCATCCCATTTTTGTCCTCTGTGTACTCTATGTTTTCAGCCTGTTCCGATCCCCACTGCCTGGAACGGGCCAAAAAATGGGGCACGTGGAGGTGGCAATAGGTGAGGGCAATCCCTACAGCCTAAAACAGCTGATCATTGGGAGGTGGATCCAACTGAAAATCAGCTGCTTGTGCTAATCAGGCTGTGCTGAAGCTGAGCAGGCTTTTTGCTATTTGCCGCAAGGAGGCAAATTACTGGGAGGCAGAGACTGAAGGTTGGGGGCCAGTGGGTAGGTGGGGCTTCAGCAACATTTGCTGTATAAGACACAGAGATATTTCCACCCAGTTTTTTGGGGAGGGGGGAGTGCGTCTTATACACCGAAAAATACGTTACTTTTGTTTCTGTTTGGAAACTGCTTCTGGACTTTGTGCTTGAGGTGGAAAAACATGAAACTTTGATTTGGGGTTTTTCCAATTAGTAGGTTTGTAGTTATAGAAATGGCTAGTTTATATTATTATGTAAAAGTAAAAGTTGAGGTTTGATGTTATTATCTTATTCTACTGCACCAAACAGACTTGGAAGTCAATGCCTTTTCCTTCTTTTTTCTCCTTGCCCCACACTTTTTCCTTCCCTTTTTCCTCCCCTATTTTCCTATAATTTTTATTTGATATTTTTGTATTATATATTATAAACTAATAAATAAACACAAGGTTTATCTCCATTGTCCTTCAAGTTTGTCTGGATACTTCTTAAAGAATGGAGCCCAGAACAGAACAGAGTTCCAAAAATTGTACGGTCTGAAAATTTATAATTTTGGAACACCTGCCTGAGGGCATATGTGCCGTTATAAACAACTTTGGAGTATTTTTGTTCCCAGTTTTCTCATACAAAAAGAACTTCAGAGTTCAAACATGCCAAGTATTAACAGGCTGCATGCCTTCTGATTTAAAGTTCTTCAATCAGATTGATCAGAACAGATGCCACATTCTTTTCTCTGCATAAATAAGATTTGGTTTTACATTAGCCTCATCTTCTATGCCGTTTAACTGGCAGTATGTTGTTTCACTAGCTTAACATCTTGCTTCTCTGTTACTCATAACTACGCTCAGACTGTCATGAAAGTAGTGAAATTAAATTATCAATCAAAATGATGAAATTTGAGAGGTATAATGGAAACTTGTATGCACACAAGAACTGACAGAAAACTGAGAATGTCCACTGTTGCTGTTTTTTTACATACATAATATAAAGGTATTTAGATTTCCAACAAAGTTTACTATTCAAGAGTATGTCAAACTTTTGAGTCGATTGTTCATTGTTGATACAGAGGGCTAGAATCTATGGATGTAAATTATGAGGAAGTAGACTTCATCCAAATCTTTGGAAAAGCTGGAAAAAATATATTCTCCAGTGGAATATTTTCAGAAAATGAAAAGAACTCCTTCACTAAGGTTATTTCAGCAAAGCCTGGGATGCTTGCCAGAACAATGGGGAAGGTCTCCTGGAAAAGGAAGTTGCATTTAGAAAAGGGAAGGAATTAAAATGGTCCCCTATCCTTTTTGATTAGCAGAACCTTGTGCCAAATCAAAAACTCCCAAATGACAAGAATTTCTGGCAGGCATCCCAGGCTCTGCTTAAAGAACCCCAGCAAAGGAGAACCAATACAGATTGTGAGAGGTGATGGTAATGGAGCAGCAGCTTGCTATTCTTGCTTCAAAGTTGGAGGCTATAAATGAAGGACCTGCCTGGTACAATCTTGCCAAAGATTTTTGGGCAAGTTCACATCCTCCATCTTTTCCACTGATGGAAAAGGGCCAAGTCACTGAAAGCAATGAGGCTCTTGCTCTTTTTCTAAACTCATGCTCCCCAGATGTGCTGGGACTACAATTCATAGGACTTGCTAACTGGGGAGTTTTGGATGTTATATGTCCAACCTATCTGGAGAGCATCAGTTTAGCATGAGGTTATTCAGATTCCATGCCAAGCGAAAATGGCACTGAATTACATGGAGATGTGCTCAGAGATACTGAACCCATCCTTGGGTCTCACGTTTGCTGACGTGTGGATTATGTGCTGGCTGAAAGGACTCATTTGGTGGCTCCATTAGACCCTATCAGATTAGATTGATATTTCCCCTTTTTTCCTTGAGGAGCAACTCTCAGGAAAGTAATGGTATACCTGTGATTAACATTCATCTTTCCAGCTCCGATGTATGAATTATTTTAATTATGGTTTTTCCTGAGTTAATGGTTATCCTTTCAAGTAGGGTATTCAGGAAATCCTACACAAGAAGAAACTTGATTTAAGGATTCAAAGCCAAACGATTGCAAAAATTGGAAGGAAGATTTCCAATCAAGAGGGAGGGGAGATTTATTCCCACAAAGTAAGTGTTAAGTTTGCATGAAGAGTCAGACGTGAAGAGCTTCAGTGAAGAGTTTATTAAGTGACTACAGCTCGAATGGACCTGACTTGGCTGGGCTACGGCTGCTTCTTATAGCCAGCAGCCGTAGTTGCCAGCCAATCAGAGTGCAGGGTTTTTCCCGCACTATTTAAACCAATCCCCTTTGACATTTTACAAGAACAATTCAAAATAAACCAATGACATTCAAACCTACATACATAACACCCCTCCCCACTAGGTTCAGTCCATACCAAACCCCAAACTATCTAATGTATTCTTTTAAATAGGTGGGGCTCTTGTGTGTACGTTGAGACCTTTGTGGTTCAGAAGTTTTAACATTCTCACCCAGTGAGAGAGGAAACATGTCTGCTGACATTTCCCCACTGGGACTTCCTGTGAAAGAAGACCCTGTTTGACTGTTAGAATCTGGTCTCTCCTCCCAACCCATCTCCAGCCCAATGTCAGCACCCATGTCAGGTAGTGATGTGCAATCTTCCACTTGTAAGGATGGATTTTGGCATTGTGACAGGTTTTGGGATGGTTCCTATCGTAATGGCTCGTTACACATGGGGTTGATTCTTGCTTGCTGATTTTCCTCCTGTTCCTCCCCTTCCCCTAGAATTGACATCAGGTGAGGGAACTAGAGAGGGACAAGGGTGATGTTCCTGAGAGAACCTGGATCTAAGTTGATCAATGTGCCTGCTCCAGAGGAGTCCATCCTCTGTTTGCACCCTGTAAGAATGAGGGCCTGTGATCTGAGTTATCTCAGCAGGAATCCACAAAGGTTCACCTATGAGGTTCTTAGCATAAACAGAATCACCCACACTGAATGTGCGAACTTTGGAAGTGGAATCTAGTGGTGCGTTGGTGCGTAAGTGGGATGAAGGCGGTCAAGGGAAGACCTAAGTTTCCCACCCATCAACAACTCTGCTGGGGATAAGTTATTAGATGGGTTAGGAGTGATGTGCTGAACACTAAGAAGTTTTTCAACTTTCTCAGTGATGTCCCCAGGACCCAGTTGCTGAAGCTTCTCCTTGGTAAAACGTATCATGCGTTCAGCCTGGCCGTTAGCCGAAGGGTGCCCAGGGGCAGTAAGGGCATGTCTGATACCCTGTTGTGCTAAATAGGATTCAAAGAGGTTGGGTGTAAATTGAGGGCCATTGTCAGGGACAAGAACATCAGGCAACCCGTGGGTTACAAAAAGTTTCCTGAGCTGCTTGATGACAGCATCAGTTGTGGTGGATGCCATGGGAATTACCTCTAGCCATTTGGAATATGCATCTACTATAATAAGAAAAGTGTGCCCTCTGGTAGGGCCAGCAAAATCAATGTGAATCCTGGACCATGGGCCCCTAGGATATTCCCATTCCTGTGTGGGGGCAAGAGGTGGGGCAGGCCTGACTACCTGACAGTTGGGACAAGATGCAACCCAGTTTTCAACCATTTTGTCAATACCTGACCACCATACATAACTCCTGGCCAATCCCTTCATCCTTACAATACCAGGATGACCCTCATGTAACATTTCCAAAACCTCTCTTTGCAGTTTTGCAGGAATAACCACCCTGTTACCCCACAAAATACATCCTCTTAACACAGATAATTCAGTTTGCCTGGACTTAAAAGGTTGGGCAAGGTGAGGTAGATCTTGAAGAGGCCAACCTTTCTTAATCCAGCCTATAACAGGAGCCAATAAAGTGTCTTTGGCAGTCTCTCTGGCAATTTCAGCAGCATGCACTGGAAGCTTGGCAACAGTTTCTAGGAAAAAGGTGTGTTTCAGGTTCAAAGTCCTCCTTGTGGCAAGGAAGTGGGCAACGACTCAGTGCATCAGCATGTCCAATGTCCTTGCCAGGCCTGTGAATCAGTTTGTATGAATAAGCTGCAAGAAATTCAGTCCACCTCAGCATTCTTGGTGACAGGATAGTAGGTGTAGGCTTGTCTCCTGCCACAATGCCTAATAAAGGTTTGTGATCTGTAACAATGGTGAATGACCTGCCATACAGATATTCATGAAATTTCTTGACAGCTGCAACAACCCCCCCCACTCCAAAAGGGGATGCATCACAAGTCAGTACAACAGGCAAATTCTCAGAGAATTGTATCAATACAGCATCAGATGTGATTAGTCTCTTAATACTATTAAATGCTGATTGTTCCTTCCTCCCCCAGATCCAAACAGCCTTTTTATCAAGCAGACGATGCAAAGGTTCAGCAATGGATGCCTTGTGAGGTAGAAACATGTGATAAAAGTTAATGAGTCCAAGGAAGGCTTGCAAATCTGTTTTGCATTTAGGTCTAGGGGCTTCTTTGATTGCTTTAACCTTGGCATCTGTAGGATGGATGCCATGCTTGTCAATCATGTAGCCCAGGAACTCAACCCTGTCAGTTTTAAGAGTGCATTTTTCTTCCTTGACTTTTAACCCCGCTTTCCTGAATCTGATAAGGACTTCTCTGAGTCTTTCTTGTAGCTGAGTGTCATTTTCAGCAGAGATTAACACATCATCAAAGTAAGGCATTACCCCTGGCAGTCCTTGGAGCATTCTTTCGATAAGACTTTGAAAGATGCCTGGTGCCACGCTTACTCCAAATTGTAACCTTTTACATTTGAAAGCACCTCTATGAGTCACAATGGTTTGGGCCTCTGCAGTGGCATCATCAACTGTTAGTTGTTGATATGCCTGGGCCAGATCCAATTTGGCAAAGACTGTACCCCTGCCAAGTAAATGTAACAGATGATGCACCACTGGAACTGGATATGCGCTCTGCTGCAGCGCATGGTTCAGTGTCCCCTTATAGTCTCCACAGATTCTTACTGACCCATCAGTCTTGACTGGTGTGACTATGGGTGTCTCCCATCTGGAGTGGTCAGTGGGCTCTAAAACCCCTTGAGCTATTAATTTGTCTACTTGTGCATCATTTTTTTCCTTTAAAGCAAATGGAACCCTTCTGGGCTTTAAACGAATTGGGGGCACCTTGGGATCTAGGTTGAAAGTGATAGGGGTCCCCATATACTTGCCCAATCCTTCGCTGAAGACCTCTGGAAACTCAGACTTCAAGGCCTCCTCCCATTCAGTGTTGCTCACGTGATTGATGCCAGTCACCTCGATGCCTAGTGGCTTGAACCACTCAAGTCCCAGCAAGCTTGGGCGATCCTTGTCCACGATGGTCAGGGGCAAACGTTTGGTGTGGCCTTTAAACTTCACATTGAATTCTCTTGTTCCAACTACTGGAATCTTGTTGCCTTGGTAGTCTTTAAGAGTCAGTGCTTGCTTCTGGAAATGCTTTTTCTGAATGTTGGGAAGTAGCCTGTGAATAGTGTCCCATGACACCATAGATAAATAGGAGCCTGAGTCCACTTCCATTTGGCAAGGCCTTCCTTCAATGAATACCTTCACATGTACTTTTCTGCTTCTCAAGGGTGAAGAATGACCAATGGTGATTGTTTGATGAGTTTCATTCTTCCCATTTTCTTCTGAGTTGCGCCCCATTTTCTCACTGAAATTGTTGGGCTTGAATTCCTTTTCAGGGAATTTCTTCCTACAAGGTGGAGTTCTGGATGATTTGCAGACTCTTGCTAGGTGACCTCTTTTCTCACAACGTAGGCAGATGGTGTCTAAGAATTTGCATTCAGTGCAGGGGTGGCCCCCCCCACAGCCTCTGCAATAAAATTCTTGCCTCTTTTTTCCAAGGTCCTTCCTTTTCTTCTCCATTCTGAGTCTATAAATTCCTTCCTCCACCTCACTACAGTCTGAATCAGAGTCTATTTGCTCGCAATGAGTTGTTGTGGACTTTTCCACATCAGAATGGCTTGAGGCCTTGTTAATTTTCTTCATGGCTGCTGCTGAGGACTTGGTTGCTTCTGCTGAAACAGCTTCCTCTATGGCCTCCTTAAACGTGATCTTAGGTTTCATTAGTAATTTGCTCTGTAAGACCTTATCTTTAAGGCCTAGAACAAACCGATCACGCATGGCCTCTTCTAAGTTGGTAAACTCACAAGCACCCACAATGTCCCTTAAACTTGCCATGAAGTCGTTAACATTTTCGCTTTCCCCTTGATCCCGACGGTAAAACTCGTGTCTCTTAATGAGGCACGATACTTGTGGGGCGTAATCGGCTCTTAAAAGCTTTTCTAAATCAGGCCATTCCATTACCTTCAAGTCTGCAGCTCCCACCAATGCCTTCGCCATCTTGAAGACTGCCAGACCACAGTGCGTGAGAAATACCGCTCCTCCGCTCTCGGGGATATCGGCGAGGTCGTTTCCTTCCAAATACATCTGGAAGCGATCCGCATACGATTCCCAGTCTTCTGCCGCCGGATCGAACGGGGCTGGGGGGGGGGTTCAGCGCAGCCATCTCGCTCTTCTGCTTGTCTTCCGCGTCGCCTCTTCTTCAGGGGAATCCCACCCTCGTCGCCAGTGTTAAGTTTGCATGAAGAGTCAGACGCGAAGAGCTTCAATGAAGAGTTTATTAAGTGACTACAGCTCAAATGGACCCGACTTGGCTGGGCTATGGCTGCTTCTTATAGCCAGCAGCCGTAGTTGCCAGCCAATCAGAATGCAGGGTTTTTCCCGCACTATTTAAACCAATTCCCTTTGACATTTTACAAGAACAATTCAAAATAAACCAATAACATTCAAACCTACATACATAACAGTAAGCTCTTCTTTGAAGTCATCCTCTCCCCTGTGTTGGGAGGGAACTGATAAAGGCTGACTTTGTAAAAATGCCACTTAGTAATAAGCAGGAATATACAATGGAATGAAGGCTATTGCTGAGCACATTGGGTTGTGCTCCAAAAATTGTAAGCCACCCTGAGTCTCCAGAGAAGGGCGGCATATAAATATGAATTTAAAAAAAAAGGCAACATGGGATTTCCAAATACAACTATCTTTCCCTGACCAGAGTGCTCAGTGACTTCATAATCCCAATGATCAGCAGGTAGCCTTTACAAACCTACAAACACTCATCTACTGATTTACAACAGGACTGAAAAAATGTGACTTATGACTGCTCTTTGTATTTTAAAGGCTTTGTAGCATCCCCACAATCCTATGATCCAAACTGGAACACTTAGCAATCGGCCTGTATTTACTGTCAGGGTTCCAAGTAATACATCCATAATAAACAGAGCTCTGAGGCAAGTAGGTTCCTCAAAGAATTGGTTTATTAGACATATCATATTGGCATAAGCTGGTGAAATCTGACTGAATATTCCCATGGTTTCACTTAATTAAAAGAAAAAAAAAATCTCCCTTTTCCCAGTCAGTCACATGGTCCAATCAGGGTCCCCTCCAGTTGTCAGGTGACATTGCTCTTCCTCTACCCAGCAACCTGTGAGAATGTCCTTGGTTCCCAGGAGAAAGTATTTTGTTTTGTCTACAAGCCCCCTCTATCTCTATTCCCCTCCTCCCTATCACTCTGTGCCAGCGTGGCAACACTGAAGCCTCAAAATGGCTTCTGTCAGGTCAGTTTCAGGGTTAACATTTATTATGCTTGCAGCATCCTGGGGTCATGTGATCACCTTTTGTAACATGGCTTCTGACAAGCAAAGTCAACGGGGAAAGCTGGATTCGCTTAACAACTGCATGATTCACTTAACAACTGTAGCGACTCACTTAATAACAAATTTAAGGTGGTATAATCAAGCTCGCTTAAATCTGGCCCCAATTATAGTTGTAAGTTGAATAAAACCTGTATTTCCAAATCATTTCCCGGGTGTTTTTAAATCAATGGTATCAGTGAGAAAACAGCTCTCGAGCCACCAGGACTCAGCCTGTTTGTGTCCTCTGAAAGCCTACAAAGGAAGCTCTGTCTGTTCTGAAGGATCCTCCCTCTGCCTGTGAATCTTCTTGGCAGAGGCAGGCATATCTTACACTCTTTTCTCCTCTGCAAACGTGGGATATAAAGTACATTTTTCATGAGGTTTTTGCAACTCTGTGGTAGGTTGTTCACCTATTTGGAGTTACAGAGCATTGGTTCTGGTTCCTTGATTTGCTGAGCCTACCCCAGGTGGTCTGGAGATTAAACACAAGCCATTTTTTTCCCTTCTTTTTATCAACTTCCCTGCAGTTAAGCTGTTTGGTAAAAATGTTTGCCAGTCTGCGCTGGTTTCTCTCTTGCTTTTTTTTTAATGTTTGCTTGTACAAAAAGTGAAAGAGATTTCAGGAACGATGCCTTGCCAATATTTTCACATTTGACATTTGTCCAGTGCTTTTGAACTGCAGCCCAAATTTCAAGTTAGGTCTATCCCAGATCCAACCATTCCTCCTGTTTTCAATTACAAATAAGGGCTTAACAGATGTGCATCATTATGTGTGCGGTAAAAGAAGCAGGAAGGAAGAAAACTTTTGGCTTCTTGGTATGAGGATATAAGTAGTCCTCAACTTATGAACAAAACTGGGACCAGAATTTCCCAATTGTTAAGCAAGGCAGTTAACAGATAACAGATAATCAGAGTTGGAAGGGATCTTGTAGGTCATCTAGTCCAACCCACCGCCCAAGCGGGAGATCCTACACCATTTCTGACAAATGGCAGTACAATCTCTTCTTGAAAGTCTCAAGTGATGGCGCTTCCACAACTTCTGAGGGCAAGCTGTTCCATTGGTTGATTGCTCTGTCAGAAAGTTTCTCCTTATTTCCAGGTTAAATCTCTCCTTGTTCAGTTTCCATCCATTATTCCTTGTCTGGCTTACAGGCACTTTAGAAAATAGCTTGACCCCTTCCTCCCTGTGGCAGCCCCTCAAATATTGAAAGACCGCTATCATGTCTCCCCTGGTTCTTCTCTTTACTAGACTGGCCAAGCCCAATTCCTGCAACCGTTCATTGTATGTTTTACAGTTGTTACAGTTGATAAGCAAATTACTTCACTTGTTAGGTAAATCACACAGTTAAGCAAATCTGGCTTTCCCTGTTGACTTTGACCAGCTGTGAGCAAAAAATATAAATTATGGGGGTGTGGACCCCTCAGTGCCTACATATTACACCTGACCCTGGTAGGCAGTGGAAATTTGGAAAGTAGTATCATCTGGGTGGACTATTGCACCCCATTCTTGTTTTCAGGGCGTCCGTGCACAGATCTGAAAAGACAGCCACCTGTTTCCTGGGATTCTTTGCATCAGCCAAGATGCAATCTGCTGAACTAATCTTCCAGAGGCACCAGGCTTGTTCTTTGGCAAAGCCAGCTGCCAATTGGCATCCAAGTAAGCCAGGAGCTGAACTTTGGGGAAATAAGCAGAAGGCTTCTCGCTTTACATTTTTCCTTCTTGAACTTATTGAGTAGCTGCGGTGTTCATTTTGACATGGCCCCATGGCTCATTGAGGTGGGGAGAAGGGTATTTCTCCAAGGCTTGCATTTGGACTCCTCTTAGATCATGTCGTATGCCACAGCTGGAGAAGAGGCAGGTTGCATGTGAAACGGGGGTGGCAATCATAGGTTTGCAAGCCCCAAGAAGCTGCAGTCCAGGGCTGATGCTCACTTAGTCACTATCAGCGATTCCAAGGAGACTTGTCTGTGTGTATCCAAATCTATCTATAGCCTCACAGTCTTCCTTATTTATTTATGATATGATATATTCACACACAGAGAGACAGAAACACACACACACACACACACAAATATTGGAAAGAAATCACAAGCATTCAAGTCAGCAAGCTGATTTTCTGGGCAGTCAGCTTGGCCCCATCTTTTTGATCTCGGGAAGAAAAACAGGTAGTGCATTTCACATTAATGCTTCAAGAGTTCACTTTTTGCCCTGCAGGGGGTCCTATTGATTTTGATGAAATTCACTTTCAAGTAAGCAGGCTTAGAAATGTAGCATTATTTACATTTCTAGTTTATCATTCTGTTAAAGCTCACTGATCAAAAATGCATTTTCATTAAATAACCCCAGAGAGCTGAAAATGGGGATAAAACAAAATTCCTTGTGCTTTTTGGGAATGGGGAGAGAAGTTGTTTTCCTTTTTCTGAAAACTTGGTATCACCCAAAAAGCAAGACAGGCTGATTTTCTGTTTTCGTATTAGGTCACTTTTAAGTGCTTTAAGGAGTTGCACTTTTTTTTCAGAAATTTGCTATATTGTGATACAATGTGAGAATGTAGATATGCTATGGAAAACTCTTACTCAGATCCTCAGAGAGAAACAGAATTATATTGTTTCACATATTTTATTTTATTTTTGGCAGCAAGTTTCTGTCCTGAAGATTTATTTTTTTTAAAAAAGAAATAGGCATCTGAAAATAATGGCGAGATGCAGCATAAAGCAAAATTAGGCAAGGTTCTAGACTAACTACCGGGAGAACTACTGCTGGTAAATTTAGGCAATTTTGAACTCAGTGGATCAATGATCTGATTCAATATAAAGCTGCTTATATGACGTGAACTGTGTGAAAGTTAACTTGCATATATTGCATCCAAGTTATGTATCATGGATACTAACACACACTTCTAAACATGGTCAATATTGCTGGGCAAAGGCTGGTTATGCCGAGGTGGAAAAATATGCAATTAGCAAAAGTTCAGCCCATAACAGAGAATGTTTTCCCATTGTACTCACTATAATTATACAAGTTGGAGCCAGACATTCTTGCCCATCTGCTGCAAATTTCCAGGAAATTCCCAGCTAAATTCTATCTTCTGTCCACCTCATTAAGGTTTCATTACAACAAGCCTCCAGATATCTTTTCTTTCAGATTATGAAAAGTAGCAACAGACTTAGGAGGCATGTAGCGGAACGATTATTCTAGATTCAGGAAAACATCCAGTCCCCCAAATACAAAAGTACAATGTCCTGGGAGATTCCATATACATACATACATACATACATACATACATACATACATACATACATTCTTGTTATCCCACTCCACAAACTTAATTACTTTCTGACCAACTTCGTGAAAACTATAGAAGCACAGGAGAGATGCTCTGAAGCAATTTTGTCCAACATTTGATTCAGTGCAAGCCTGAAATTCACATTGCAGCTACGGATGGTATTCCAGCCACTCTTAAAAGACAAAGAATGCCCAACTAAATAATCTATCCTATTATCAAATGCCAAAGACTTCTTTTATTGTACTTAAATGGAACTTTCTTCTGTATATTGATTATTTGCTTATAGCATCCTTTTAGCTAACTTAAGCCTATGATCCCGTATGTCCTTGATTTTTTTTTGACCAGGTTATATGCAATATTCACAACAGTTTCAAGCATTCCTCAGACATGTTGGAGTTTTGATGTGCCAGCCTCCAGGTCACTCCAGGTTATCATTTAACCTAAAGGAACAAGCAATATTGAAAGTTTTTCACTCTCAATATTGCTTGTTCCTTTAGGTTAAATGATAATCTATCAGGAGGAATTGGATTTAGTTTCTGGTTCTAATCCAAATGTCTAGAGTGTGATCGTTTTTGATTGACACAGTGATAACAGTATTATATTAGCAACAATTAATTAATGTCTGTTAGTTTCATTTTTTAAAAAAAACTTTATTTGTGAAATATAACAGCCAGAAGAGACCTAATATGATAGCAGTACTACAGTAAAAATTAATTTAATGCATAAGTGTGATTCAATACTAATACAGAATTAACTCAATCCTTTAATATATTAAAGCTGTATTGCATAGAAATATACAGCTCTGGCTTTCTATTTTTACAGTATAAAGATATTTCAACACCTATTAGGGAACACATGTCTTGAAACTACTTTGTAATATCAGGAATATACTTTTTTCTCTATTTACATTTGCCAAATCTGAAAGCCACTTCTCAGCTGTTTGGGTTGGTGTTTATCAACATCCATGTACAAACAAAAGTTCCATCCAATCAGGCTGAATTCTCTGGAACTTCCTAGAAATATTTGTCCATATAATTTGTTGGCAACAGCATGGAGATGGTTTGCTCTCCTTTGCAAATTCAAGTAGAAGGACTGTGGCAAAAGAAAGCAAAGGATAGTACCAATAGTAAAAGTGCCTCGTGTGCAATCCCAAAACAACTGGAGCACCCCTTGAACACCATTGGTCTTGACAAAAATTGTCATTGGTTAATTGCAAAAGGCAGCTTTATCTGGAACAGCTTATATTCCGCAACACTTTTAACACCATCAAACAACAACATCTACCTATTCCAAGTCCTTAGGAAGGACTGTAGAAAACCAGCACCCACCTGCCCTCCTAGAGAATGAAATATTTTGGGGAATATTAAAAAGGCAGGATAGAATATTTCCTCTAAAGGAGAAATGGGGAAATTTTTAAGGGAGACAGAAACCAGCTCCAGTCTCCCTACTCCAAGCAGAAACTGAGGAGGCCAGCTTTTAGAAATGCAGATTTGGTAATCCATTCAGAAAGACTGGGTCAGACAAAAACTCCAGATAAACAATTAGGCAAGACAAGATTAGCTCAGACAAACACCAAGGATTTGCATTTCCCCCTTTTACCTATACAGCCAGCCAAGACCCCTACATGACCCTATAAGGAGCAGAAAAGGTTTTAAAAAACCCACCCACTCTCAACTCCATTTTGTCAGCTGTCCCAGAATCACATGCTGTTGGTGGTTCTTCTGCTCATAAATAAACCAACTTTCTTTCCAATCAGCCTCCATTTTATTCCCGGCTTGGAACTGGACCTGGATGGATTTTTCTTCCTAGAGAACTCAATGAGTGGATAAAAATGCCAAATCCATTCTAAACCTCTGGATGACTGTGTGATTAACCATAATAATGATAATAATAATTTCAGCAGCAGTGCAGCTTAGTGTAAAAAGCACAGATCAGAAACCCAGGTGACTGGTTTTCCAAATTTGTGAAGTCATAGGGAGGGCAGCAGAAGGAGTCACATTTTTCTAAAAACCTCTTGTTTATGAGGAAAGGCACTACTGTGTAATGTGTATTTGTTACCTGCAGAGTTGTGCTAATTGTTAAACTTCTGCTTTTCACCCTCATTGTACTTTCATATGCATGGTGTATTTTATTTATCAGCTTCCTTCATGATCCTGTGCATTTCCCAGTATTTGGCCTCCAGCAATCAAGAGAAAGAGCATAGAAACTTACCCCCTTTTCCATTTCAGTGTGGCAATTGCTGATTTCACGTTAGGAAGGAGCAAGGAAGCGAAGCTGAGCAAACCTACCACTTTACAAACCCATGGCACAACAAAGGAGAACAAACACATCAGGACAGGGTTTCAGCAGTCCATCTGCATCTGAAAAGACAAGGGTCACTCTTTTGAAGACAGCAAGGTTCACATTCTGAACAGAGGATCACTGGTTTGAAAAAGGAGTCAAAGAGGCCATCTATGTTAAAAATGAATATCCCTCCCTGAACAGAGGGAGAGGGACATGACACCACCTATCTATTGTTTACAACACAGTCCTTTCAACAGTCTCACAAAGGTTCCACACCTGCTTACAGATTACTCTGAGAATACAGATAAATCTCCAAGTGGCCTCACCAACTCTCAGCTAACAAACAACCCCCAGACTACTAACGACTAGATGCATTCCCCACCAGTCAGTTAGAACCAAAGAAGCTTCTTGGATGAAAAGTCTTTTCATCTAAGAAACCCCACCTCCCACTCCCGCAAGAAAATCCAGTTGACTTTTGGGGAAAAAAAATACCTGGATGATTGACAATATCCATAGACATAATGAAAACAATGGTTTGCTTAATATGCCTTATACAAGACTCCACCATTTGCCAGTGGAACAGAGGAGAACACACGTGAGGGAGGCAGGTGAGGGATTGGCCATCAAAATAACAAATTTTAATGCCAGTATAATTTTCTGGATGGTTGAATAAGCGTTTGAGTTCAGCAGTGGGGGAGAGAGAATGACAGCTAAGAATTTTGCGCCATATCAACTCTAATTATGAATATAAAACTATAGTGAATAATAGCACACGATAGCACATAAAACAATTCATTGATTTTCAGGAATTGTCTTAGGGTACTGAAACGGTCCATTGTGGCACTAAATTTTCAACTGCAAATTAATACCTTAGTGTAAGTTTAAAGAACCATTGACTGAGCTTCTTAGTTACCTTGCCTTGCTTAAAATATACATAGTTACAAGACCATTATAAACCCAGCTCTAAGCTTTTTCTTTTTTCTTTTCTTTTAAATCCATATTGCTGCCCTTTTCATATTTATCAAATAGACAATTTTACCACCTAATGAAAGTGGGTGAAGGAGGACATGGAGCAACATCCTGCACGCTCCTTTTCACTAATACACAAGTTTTCCCTTCTGTGTGTGAACTGCAAGAAAATATGGGACATGATAAGGAATGCAGGTTCTATGTTTAAAAGTAGAGATGATGTGAAACTGTGGGGGAGCCCAACATGTGAACACATACATCCATAGCAATCCACAGACAAATGATGGCACATGCACAGCAACAGCAAGAAACAGATCCTGACCTTGTGTTCTTGCACTCCAATATTTCATGGAAGTAGATAAATCTCAAGATTTGTATTCTGATATCATGACATAGGTTCCTCATTGGCCCTCTTGCTCACATCTGCAAATACCTACTTATGAAATTCCCCTTGACTGTTTTAAGTTAGTTCCACTCTCTTTGAATTGAGCTTAGCTTAAACGGAGGTTTATCCCTGGTCCATCTGCCTAACTTGCTGCACCAAATAGCTGCCTTCCTTATTTTTTTTAAAAAAATAACCAGAAACATGGAAGGAGGGAAGTTTCAAGGTCAAAGCTAAACAGGAGAAACACTGCACTTCCTTTCTTTGGCTGCAAGTAATGCTAATGGGATCATTTACAGGTGAAACTCGAAAAATTAGAATATCGTGCAAAAGTTCATTTATTTCCCTAATGCAATTTAAAAGGTGAAACTAATATATGAGATAGACTCAATACATGCAAAGCAAGATAGTTCAAGCCGTGATTTGTCATAATTGTGATGATTATGGCTTACAGCTCATGAAAACCCCAAATCCACAATCTCAGAAAATTAGAATATTACACACAATCAATAAAACAAGGATTGTACATAGAACAATATCGGACCTCTGAAAAGTATAAGCATGCAAATGTACTCAGTACTTGGTTTGGGCCCCTTTTGCAGCAATTACTGCCTCAATGCGGCATGGCACGGAAGCTATCAGCCTGTGGCACTGCTGAAGTGTTATGGAAGACCAGGATGCTTCAATAGCAGCCTTCAGCTCTTCTGCATTGTTCGGTCTCATGTCTCTCATCTTTCTCTTGGCAATGCCCCATAGATTCTCTATGGGGTTCAGGTCAGGTGAGTTTGCTAGCCAATCAAGCACAGTAATCCCATGGTCATTGAACTAGTTTTTGGTGCTTTTGGCAGTGTGGGCAGGTGCCAAGTCCTGCTGGAAAATGAAGTCAACATCCCCATAAAGCTCGTCTGTGGAAAGAAGCATGAAATGCTCCAAAATCTCCTGGTAGAAGCTGCATTGACCCTAGACTTAATGAAGCACAGTGGACCAACACCAGCAGATGACATGGCTCCCCAAATCAACACAGACTGTGGAAACTTCACACTGGACTTTAAGCATCTTGCAGTGTGTGCCTCTCCATTCTTCCTCCAGACTCTGGGTCCTTGGTTTCCAAATGAGATGCAAAAGTTGTTCTCATCAGAAAAGAGGACTTTGGACCACTGAGCAACAGACCAAGTCTGTTTTTCTTTAGCCCAGGTAAGATGCTTCTGATGACATTTGAAGCCCATGTCCAGGATCCATCTGTGTGTGGTGGCTCTTGATGCACTGACTCCAACCTCAGTCCACTCTTTGTGAAAGTCCCCAACACTTTTGAATGGCCTTTTCCTGACAATCCTCTCCAGGCTGCGGTCATCCCTGCTGCTTGTGCACCTTTTTCTTCCACACTTTTCCATTCCACATAACTTTCTATTAATGTGCTTTGATACAGCACTTTGGGAACATCCAACTTCTTTTGAATTACCTTTTGAGGCTTTCCCTCCTTATGGAGGGTGTCAATGATGGTTTTCTGCACAACTGTCAGGTCAGCAGTCTTTCCCATGATTGTGATTCCTACTGAACCAGACTGAGAGACCATTTAAAGGCTCAGGAACCCTTTGCAGGTGTTATGGCTTAATTACCTGATTAGAGTGGGACACTGAGGCTAGAATATTGAACCTTTTCACAATATTCTAATTTTCTGAGATTGTGGATTTGGGGTTTTCATGAGCTGTAAGCCATAATCATCACAATTATGACAAATCACGGCTTGACCTATCTTGCTTTGCATGTAACGAGTCTATCTCATATATTAGTTTCACCTTTTAAGTTGCATTATGGAAATAAATGAACTTTTGCATGATATTCTAATTTTTCAAGTTTCACCTGTACCTGCTAGGAATTATAGCGCTTGTTGCAAGCTCTATAAAAGCTCTATAAAAAGCTGTAAACCTCATTTCCTCAGCAAGAAATAATACTAGGGCTCATCTTCATCATCTCATTTCTCATAACATAAAGACATCTTACTAATCATTTGAGATACTTATCCTCTTGATTTCATCTCTGTCTCATCCCCATCCCACTGCTGAAGTAGCCTAGAGGCTTGTCCAGTTTTCTGTTGGATAAAAGTGATCTTCTCCTTCTATTGGCTATTGATACAAAGTTTGCCATGTAGTCAATATAGAGGGACTTGAAGACCAGCCTTAGGATGACAGTGGTTAGAAGATGGGAACTACCCAGATCCTATTGACTGTGGTAACTCACCCTATGTCTGGTAAATGGTCACTCCAGGCCCATTTTGGTTTTGATTGCAAGAAAGAACACAGAAATAACAGATCTGGGAGACATGACCAAATTCACATTCACATGTTCACACATATGTGCACACTTGTTTGTTGTTCTTCTGATGGATTAAAGCTTTTGTTCAGGTTTATTGGCCCACTTTTTCCACCATGTATTTAGAACCGAATATGGAGACAGGAGTGATCAGTGCACAAAGACCAGCCTAAGAAGGAATAATCAAAAGAACTTTGATGGCTGGAAAATCATTCTTATAGCAAACATACCCATTTACCCAAAAACTGAGAGTCACAGAAAGGGTGGTTGTTGGTGTTAGATTTTTTTTTTTAGTGTGCAGAGAGAAGCTTAAAAGAGCTAGACCTGGTGTTAGTCAAAGACAAAAGTACTCAAAATCCTTGACAGTAAAATGAAAGCAAGAGAGAAATCTGATAGCTGAAGTGAGCATCAATCAGACAACTCACCCTGTTTTCTGCTGCATTTCTCCGAGGGCTGAAAACATAACATAGTATATGAGAATGTATTTCATCCTAAAAGCTGGTTCTCCCTTCTACTTTTTTTAACTCAATAAGAAAACCCAATTATATACTGGGAAGAGAAAATGAAAAGCTTCCTATAATATTCTTCACTGGGCAAAGTCTTTTCCACATCCTCTTTCTGCATGCACCCTCTGGAGAAATTCAGATGTTGATGCCACTGATCTGTTGGCCTTTTTTCATGAAAATATTGATTTCACAACTTTCCATATTTTTCCAGGAGATCAATATTCCCATGACAAATAAAACAAATAAATAATAAAAACAAAGGTTGGCTTTGTTGTAAAAGTCTGTCTTCATATGTGATTGCTGCAGGTGAGAAAGAGATTGATAGGTGTGCCACAAGAATTGTTTTCTTTCTTTCTTTTTCTTCCTTCCTTCCTTCCTTCCTTCCTTCCTTCCTTCCTTTCTTTCTCTTTCCTCCTTCCTTCCTTTCTCTCTTTCTCTCCCCTCCTCTCTCCTTCTCTTCTTTCTTTTCTCTCTCTCTCTTTCTTTCTTTCTTCCTTTCTTCCTTCCTTCCTTTCTTTCTTTCTCTTTCCTCCTTCCTTTCTTTCTCTCTTTCTCTCCCCTTCTCTTTCTTTCTTTCTTTCTTTCTTTCTTTCTTTCTTTCTTTCTTTCTTTCTTTCTTTCTTTCTTTCTTTCTTTCTTTCTGGATATGAAAAAAATATTTCCCCAAATATTAGCTGATTGGTTGATGGAATGCAAGAGAGGTGTGGATAAAGCAGTATGGATTGGCTAATGTTCCTGATAGTTAACCCCACCCTGCCACAGTTAAAAAGAGTGATTTGTGCTTGATTGTCTTTCTGGGAGGTGATGTTACAAGAAAAAAACAGATGGTAGGGAATCCACCAATCCCTGCCCTGAAACTATCCCATATTACATGGTAGGTTGGCTGCAATACTGCCCAGCCTCATTGCTGAGTCACAGCAAAGGTGGACTTTCAGGACAGCACAATTTATATTGACATAAATACAAATAATGACACATAATCTCAAAGATGGGAAGAAAGCACTTGAAAGCAGTTATCTGGATGAGCCATGGGAGCCCACTGCCAGGAGTTATGCTTTTCCATAATAAGTCCTCTTCTCTCCACCCCCCACTAATAATATGGAAGTTGTGAGTTAGGATTACTGGTAAGGGAAAGATTGCAGTCACTTAACCAGTGGAATTCTAAGCATTCCAAGATAAATAAATAAATATAAATATAAATATAAATATAAATATAAATATAAATATATATATATATATATATATATATATATATATATATATATATATGTAGGTCTTCGTGTATTCGGGTCTTGTCCCGTGTAAGATTGAGAATAACTTGGCAACGTTTCGACGAAATCTCATCCGTCATCTTCAGGCTGGTGTCTTCAGCTTCGTTCTTCTGGGAGAAGTGTGTGATAGTGGCTGTTTTTCCCTTTTAAACTCCAGAGTTGGCTGTGTTGTTACTTCTTGATTGGTTGATGGAGTTGATGTATGCAGATTGGTTGGCTTTTTCATAAGACCCTGTGTGGCTGAGGTGCTGGCTGTGTGTCTCTCAGCCTTTTGTGTTGTAACGACCTGGGTAATGGGCTGTGTGATGACCTTCTGAGTTCTATTGTTGTGACGTCCTGGGTGTGGTGCTGTAATCTCCTGGGTCGTTGTCTGTGTTGCAACCTCCTGATGTTTTGTTTTGTAATCTCCTGAGTTCTGTGATATAGTGTCCTGGGTGGAAGGCTGTGATGTGACATTCCGGACCTTGGTTTGGCTCCAAGTTTGAGGTCTGGCTATGTGTTTATAGCATGTGTCAGTTTGCTTAGTTTGGGGGTCGGAGGAGGTATAGCAGCTGGTGTTGCAGCCATGGTCTGGTTTCTGGATGGTGGTTGCCTTTCATCTGTGGTGTGGGCTTGGGTTTGAGTCTGGTGAAGGAGATTGGTGGTGGCATCATGTGTTATTTTGGGTCCGGTGTTGGTTTTCGTGTAATTCTGTTCTCAAGTGGTCTTTGTCAGCTAGGTGTTTGGTTCTGGAGATGAGGGTCTTGGCTACGGAGTTGATCTGTGCAGGGTGGTGATGGGATTGTGCATTTAAGTAGCGGTTAGTGTGTGTCTTTTTCTGGTAGATGGTGTGTCCTAGGGAGCCATTGGGTTTTTTGTAAATTAGGACATCCAGGAACGGAAGTTGGTTGTTGGTTTCTGTTTCCATGGTAAATTGTATTTTGGGGTGTAGGCTGTTGAGATGTGTGAGGAAGTTGTCCAGTTTTTCTTTCCCGTGTGGCCAAATTACGAAAGTGTCGTCTACATGTCTAAGCCAGAGTTTGGGTTTGTATTCGGATTTGTCTAGAGCATTGGTTTCAAAATGTTCCATGTATAGGTTAGCGATGACGGGTGAGAGGGGTGATCCCATAGGTACTCCTTCTATCTGTTTATATCTTTGTCCATTGTGGATGAAGTATGTGTTGGAAAGGCAATGGTTGGTCAGATCTAGGATGTGCTTAGGGGCCTAGCTGACAAAGACCACTTGAGAACAGAATTACACACCCTCACTAACGTATTAATGTCCAATGGATTCCAAAGAAGCACAATCACCAACCTAATCCTAAGGGAGACTCCCCCCAAAAACCAAGACACAGAACAGGACAATGGCATCGCCCTCCTCCCTTACATCAAAGGCACCACAGATAAAATCAGCAAAATTCTCCACAAACACAATATCAGGACAGCCTTTGGCACTGACCAAAAATAGCCAACATCTTAAGAAACCCCAAAGACAAGATCCAGCTAGAAAACCAAGGGGTTTATAAAATACCATGCAAAATTTGCCCAGCCACATACATTGGACAAACCAACAGGAGAATAAATGCACGATTGCAGAACACAAGAACGCAGTCAGAAAAGAAGAAAAACTTCCTCCCTTTTCCAGCACCTTAAAGCCACAGGACATGAAATTGATTTTGAGGGATCCAAACTTATCTCCAATACTGAACACTTCAACAAGAGAATAATTAGGGAAGCCATCGAAATAGAGAAACACCCCCATAACATGAATAAACGGGATGATACTTCCCACCTACCAGACATCTGGAAACTAGCCCTAATCAACAAACGAGTCCCAGCCACGAAAACCAACACCGGACCCAAAATAACACATGATGCCACCACCAATCTCCTTCACCAGACTCAAACCCAAGCCCACACCACAGATGAAAGGCAACCACCATCCAGAAACCAGACCATGGCTGCAACACCAGCTGCTATACCTCCTCCGACCCCCAAACTAAGCAAACTGACACATGCTATAAACACATAGCCAGACCTCAAACTTGGAGCCAAACCAAGGTCCGGAATGTCACATCACAGCCTTCCACCCAGGACACTATATCACAGAACTCAGGAGATTACAAAACAAAACATCAGGAGGTTGCAACACAGACAACGACCCAGGAGATTACAGCACCACACCCAGGACGTCACAACAATAGAACTCAGAAGGTCATCACACAGCCCATTACCCAGGTCGTTACAACACAAAAGGCTGAGAGACACACAGCCAGCACCTCAGCCACACAGGGTCTTATGAAAAAGCCAACCAATCTGCATACATCAACTCCATCAACCAATCAAGAAGTAACAACACAACCAACTCTGGAGTTTAAAAGGGAAAAACAGCCACTATCACACACTCCTCCCAGAAGAATGAAGCTGAAGATACCAGCCTGAAGATGACGGATGAGATTTCGTCGAAACGTTGCCAAGGTATTCTCAATCATACACGGGACAAGACCCGAATACACCAAGACCTACATACCTTTACCCGTGAAAATCTACGAAAACAAATATATATATATATATATATATATATATATATATATATATATATATATTCCTCCTAATTATGCAACAAGCTCTTGGAAAACCCTATTATTGATAGATGTAAACACTGACATTGGTCCAGATAGCACAGTACCTTTTCTATATATTTATATATTTACTAAATTTAGCATAAGCCAATTTATGTAATTTTCTAAAAACGTCAACTCTCACAGAAAAAAGATTCAAGCAATTTTTTTACCCTCTTAAGGAGCACCAATTACATTGCTAAAAGTGCATGCAGGGTCTAGAAATACATCAAATTTCACGTTGTTTAATAAAGTGCATTTTGTTTTGTTAAATAAGCTGCAGCTGTAGGAGATGTTGCATAAGGGCTTCGGGACCAGATATGGACTCTATCAAGGATAATAATAAATGTATGATATAAAATGGTCAAGAATGCAGGGGAAAAAATATGCAAGCAAGGTAAAGATGAGCATGGAGATAATCTTGAAGAAAGAATGTGTCATAGTTCCGAGCAATGAACCCAATTCAATCAGGACTCAGAAGCTCCATTCAGGCTTGAAAGGCCTATTATTGAGTACATCATATTGGCACTTAGAAAGGTGAAGCTAGCTCTGAGTATTTCCCGAGTTTCAGAGTAATAAAAAGAATAGAAACTTCCCACCCCTCCTCAGGTATCCTGGGTCACGTTAACCAATCAATCCTGTAGTAGCTTCCCCTTGGTCTCAGCAGGTGTTAATTGTCATGACCTTGATTCTCATGCTGCTTCTGGTCAATGTTTTGTCTAGTGCAGAGGTGTCAAACTCAAGGCCTGTGGGCTGCATCTGGCCCACTGGGTGCTTAGATCTGGCCCATGAGGCCACCCCGGAATCAGCAAAGGACCACCCTACGGTGCCTCTGCCAGTAAAAATGGAGCCTGGGTGGGCCACACCCATCCACAGGCTCTGTTTCCATTGACAGAGGGCTGCAGGAGGCTGTCGCAGATGAAAACAGAGCAAATGATGTCAAGCTGGCCACACCCACCCACACCCACATGCCACCCCCTGAGGTCAGACACAACACTGATGTGGCCTTCAATGAAATTGAGTTTGACACCCCTGGTCTAGCAGACTAGGGCACCACATTCCAGTCCATTCTAACTCCCCACTTCTCCCAATGAGTGGCAACTAAGAAACAAAGCAAAAGTAAACATGGCTTCGGCTGAAGTCGTTTCGCAGTTGACAGAATGTAGGAGTGGTTATATAAAAACCAATTTAGCCTGGAGAAAGAGGAAGGAGAAAGAAAGAAACTCAAAATTACCTTTACTCTACTCTCTTTGGTATAAGAGGGGACATTATATATTATAACCAAGATCAATAAACTTCAAATAGTTTTTGTGGTGCCTGTTTCCTGATCTGGCATGAAGAGATGACACACATACAAAATTACAGATCCATAATTAACTGTAGCTATAATGACTAAAGTGAGTCTTTAAAGTGATGATGACAAAGATACTCATAATATAATGATAAGCTATTCCTGCAGGTGACATAACCCTTCCCAGATGAGTGCTCCAGATAGGTTTGCTCCACTGACATCATTCAGGTGACAGTGGTCTTTCACCTGCAATGTTAAGTACAAAGGCTATTATTCTTCAGACACTAAGAAGATTCACGCCCATCAGTGGGAGTTCAATGCCATTTGAGTTATGCCACTGTCCCAGATGTCGGGGGAGGATCTGGGCTTATATGGAATATGCTCAATATGTAATGAGTTCTTTAAACTGGAGAATACAGATCCACTTGACTACATCACTGTGAATAAAAAGAAGGATTTCATCAGGGTTGTATATGCCAAATCAGAATTCATTCCACTTAAAATCTCTGTGTTCATTTAAGAAATATATGGAGTCCGCAGCTCTTCTGCTTAAATGAAAAACAGCTATATTCCCTACTAATGAAAACTCTCTAAAGATTTGCAAGAAGATTAATATGCACAAGAACAAGACAACACACATAAACTCTGAAGTAATATAGAACTGGTAATAGCAGAAAACTAGAATAAAAAGCGACAACAGCCAATAGTTGTAAGTACAGCCTGAAAGCCTGGAAAAACAGCAAACATGCAGAATATAAACAGGATATAGACTTTTTTGGGGAGGAAGTTCTAAAGCAAGGATTGCATCCTTTATAGGAGTTGCTGGAGCATTTAATTTAGCTGGGAATGTTTGATTATTTACGCAGGCATTCAAAGACTGAGATGTAGAGGGTATATGTACCGAGGATGATTAGAGGCACTGTTGATGACATTGTCATAATTATTATGAATTTGATTATTAATATATGTGTTGTATAACTTTTATTGCAGGCTACTTTTGTATACTAAGATTTTCTTTTGGATTGAAATGGCAGAAAGTAACTTGCAGATGAGATAGATAAATGATAGATGATAGATAGTAGATAGATAAATGATGTAGATATAGATATAGCTAAAGAAACACAGATAATAGATTCTTGTTCCTCAATTTGTGCAAAGTCTGAATTTTTATTTATTTATTTCACTTGCTCCATACCACAGGATGCCTCTCACCCCATACACCCAGCTGCTCTTTGCCAATTTAAGAATTATTTTGATGAGAAACAGAAGATCAGAGATCATAACTCTCCTTACAGAAAATTTAATTTATTTGGGTTGATTTTCATGCTAACATGCAAACTACTTAGAATTTATCAAAGGAAGATTCAACCCCAGATGGATCCAATTATGCACTTGAATTTTTAAAAAGTCTTTGTGTATTCTGGTAATGGGTGCAGCATATTGTCACAAGAAAAAGGAGAAAAGGGTGGAGGGAACCAATTTTGACGAGATTTATTTGACTTGAGCAAATTACTCCTTCTTTTGCCTTTAGCCTTCAGTTTTCCTGCAGCTCCAAAAAACGTAATCAAACTGTTCATTAAATAATCACCATGAAATGCTAACCTTTGGAATGCAGTATTTCTTCTAAGATCATTACCATAACAAAGTTCAACCCATTGTAATTTAAGTAAAATGGGGTGTATTCTACCTCTGATCTAAAACATAACCTATTCCAAAAAGTTTCACAAAAATTGTTTGAGCTATAATAAATGCATTTGTAATAGGGAGCAACCTGAAGTTTATTAATTATATGTGTTTAGGATTTATTTCACGGAAGACATGACATATGGTAATACTGTTATTCAAAATCTATTGAAGAGTCTCATCATTGGTTTGCATACAGATGCTTTTAATCTCCAGCTTACCTCAACTAATTTTTTATTTTTTAAAAAATGGAGGCACTTATTCTGAATACATATTGGAATATATGATTGGTATGGGATCCAGCATTCAGTTTTTCAACTTGCTAATAAAATGATTCATGCACTAAAGTATTAGGTTCCTACCTGAGTATATGATAAGCTATAATGGAAACTACAAATACGGTGGTTGAAAGGAAGAATGCTAGGTTGCAACCTGGAGACTGTGGATTGCGGTACAGATTTAATCTGACATACAATGGACTTATTGAAATCAATCAGATTGGTATTATGACTGAGGCTATATCCATCATCATATGTTTGCCATATAGCCACATAGTGAAATATAATTCATATAATATAACAGAATAGTCTATTTCATTTGTGTGCTGCCCATCTCATCCAGAAGCAATGACAATGCTCATTCATTCTAGCCATCATCTATCCACTGCTGGGTGAAGGCCTCTTTTGCCTGTTTCCAACCCATACGGTCCTGAGCTTTTTTTTTTTTTACCAATTGGGCCTGCAATATGTCATGCCCCTGTCAGAATCTGACTTGGAGGAGGAAGCCGAACAGCTGACAGGGAGTGGGTGTGTGGCTCCATTGGCTGTGGAGGAGGCTGGGGAAGGGCAAAGTCCGGCTGGGCAGAGCAGAGGAGAGATAGAACAAGGCAGAGGGAGTTCAGAGAAAGGCCCAGGCCCACCCCTTCTTCATCCTAGGGCACGCAAGGAGGAACGGAGAAGAGAGCAACATGAGTTGCGTGGCTTACGGGAGAGGAAGGGGCCCTGATTCCCTTCATTATCTGCAGCTGGAAACACAAACTATTGGGAGCAAATGTGACTTTATCTTGTATCGTAGTGGTTTATCTGTGTTCCTGGTGTCTTTCCAACTGTGTGAGTTTTGCCATGCTTTCAAGTTTGAAATTCCTGCTCATGCCCTGCCAAACTAATTACTTCAGTTTGGTTTGTTTGGATTTTAAGTTACAGTTTGTGTGTACCTTGTTTTGGACTGAATTTTCTACAGTCAAAGGCTGTTCCTGGGAGAGTTTTTCTCCAGCCTGAAGGTAACCTGGAAATTGGGGGCAAAGTTGGAGCTAATAAAGGGACTCTTATTGATTATCTGACTGTGTTGCCTTTGTGGCATGCCCTGAGTCATCACACAATATTAGCTGAGGTCGTCGATCTGTCTTGTTTTAGGTCTCTGTTGCGGATGCTTTTTATCAAGTAAGATCCATTCTATGACTGCCTTGGTTCACCTGCTTCTTATTGCTATGTGACCAGTCCATTTCAATTTCAATTTGTTTACTCTCTTGATGAAATTGTATACTTTTGTTTGTTCTCTAAACCAGTGTGCCCCCCTCCCAACTTTTTGGACACCAGGAACTGGTTCCGGGGAGAGAGGATTTTCAGCAGACCAGAGGGGCATGGTTTCATGTGCTGCCTGCATTCCACGGATGGGGCTTTGCTTGTTTGTGCAGACCAGTTTCTGGCATAACGTGGCCCAGTGCGGTCCACAGACCAGGGGGTGGGTCCCCCTGTTCTAATCCATGTACAGGTCTTTCTATCTTGCTGAGCATGTATCTTTCCATGGCTCTTTGCACCACTCATAGCTTTTGTATCGGTTGTGAGGCTAATGTAATAATATATTTATATTAATATATTCATAAAGCAAAGGAAATCATGACTGTTCTTATTTCTTCTTCCTTGATAATATGCTTCTGCTGTCTTGCAGTAGCTTGCTTGGCAGTCACAACCAATCTGAATCCCCTTATGTGTTTTCCAATCATAGCATTAGATGGAAACCCACCCTTTCTATTTTATTCAAATTGAATAAATTGCATCCTACTGTAATATGGCTGTAGGCTCCTGGACATGCAGATTCCAGAGGTTTTTATTCCAACCATTTGCAGTCATATTTATTTCCCCAGCAACTTCCAGCAACAATTTCAGTCATGGGTACTCAGCAAAAGCCCTTCAGTGGTTAAGGGCCTACTCATATGAAACATCTATTACAATCTGACAACCTGACATGAACCTGACTTGCCTATTTCAGTGAATTATGATCAGCTAAACTTGTCCAATGGAATGACAGAGCACATGTCCAGATAATGAATCACCAGTGCTCGGTGCCACTCATTTGCTTCTAAGACGTATGAGCCATGACCTGTGGAGGTATCCCATTATATACACGACTCCTACTACTGTCCCAGTTCACTCTATTAAATGGTTGTGTGAATCCAACCTCAGTGGAATTTGCATAGATCAGTACTGATTTTTGATTTGGAATTTGTGAGGATGTCACATACCATATTATATTTTTCCTAGGCCGTTTCCTTATAGGCAAAAACTGGCTTCCCTTTAACACTAAAAGAATTGTGGGAACACTGTTAAGTTTGCATGAAGCGTCAGACGCGAAGAGCTTCAGTGAAGAGTTTATTAGTGACTACAGCTCGAATGGACCCAACTTGGCTGGGCTATGGCTGCTACTTATAGCCAGCAGCCGTAGTTGCCAGCCAATCAGAGTGCAGGGTTTTCCCGCACTTTTAAACCAATCCTATTTGACATTTTACAAGAACAATTCAAACTAAACCAATGACATTCAAACCTACATACATAACACCCCTCCCCACTAGGTTCAGTCCATACCAAACCCCAACCTATCTAATGTATTCTTTTAAATAGGTGGGGCTCTTGCATGTTGAGACCTTCGTGGTTCAGAAGTTTTAACATTCTCACCCAGTGAGAGAGGAAATGTGTCTGCTGACATTTCCCCACTGGGACTTCCTGTGAAAGAAGACCCTGTTTGACTGTTAGAATCTGGTCTCTCCTCCCAACCCATCTCCAGCCCAATGTCAGCACCCAAGTCAGGTAGTGATGTACAATCTTCCACTTCTAAGGATGGATTTTGGCATTGTGACAGGTTTTGGAATGGTTCCTGTCGTAATGGGTCATTACACATGGGGTTGATTCTTGCTTGCTGATTTTCCTCCTGTTCCTCCCCTTCCCCTAGAATTGACATCAGGTGAGGGAACTAGAGAGGAACAAGTGCGATGTTCCTGAGAGAACCTGGATCTAAGTTGATCAATGTGCCTGCTCCAGAGGAGTCCATCCTCTGTTTGCACCCTGTAAGAACGAGGGCCTGTGATTTGAGTTATCTCAGCAGGAATCCACAAAGGTTCACACATAAGGTTCTTAGCATAAACAGAATCACCCACACTGAATGTGCGAACTTTGGAAGTGGAATCTAGTGGTGCATTGGGTGCGTAAGTGGGATGAAGGCGGTCAAGGGAAGACCTAAGTTTCCTACCCATCAGCAACTCTGCTGGGGATAAGTTATTAGATGGGTTAGGAGTGATGTGCTGAACACTAAGAAGTTTTTCAACTTTCTCAGTGATGTCCCCAGGACCCAGTTGCTGAAGCTTCTCCTTGGTAAAACGCATGCGTTCAGCCCGGCCGTTAGGGTGCCCAGGGGCAGTAAGGGCATGTCTGATACCCTGTTGTGCTAAATAGGATTCAAAAAGGTTGGATGTAAATTGAGGGCCATTATCAGAGACAAGGACATCAGGTAACCCGTGGGTTACAAAAGTTTTTAAGCTGCTTGATGACAGCATCAGTTGTGGTGGATGCCATAGGGATTACCTCTAGCCATTTGGAATATGCATCTCTATAATAAGAAAGGTGTGCCCTCTGGTAGGGCTCTGAAATCAATGTGAATCCTAGACCATGGGCCCCTAGGACATTCCCATTCCTGTTTGGGGCTAGAGGTGGGCAGGCCTGACAACCTGACAGTTGGGACAAGATGCAACCCAGTTTTCAACCATTTTGTCAATACCTGGCCACCATACATAACTCCTGGCCAATCCCTTCATCCTTACAATACCAGGATGACCCTCATGTAACATTTCCAAAACCTCCCTTGTGATCTGTAACAATGTTAAATGTTCTCCCATACAGATATTCATGAAATTTCTTAACAGCTGCAACAATTGCCAATGCTTCCTTGTCCAATTGGCTGTAATTCCTCTCTGCTTTGGTCAAAGTGCGAGAGTAAAATGCAATAGGGGCTTCTCTCCTGCTGGGAAGTCTGTGGCTCAAAACCCCCCTTACTCCAAAAGGGGATGCATCACAAGTCAGTACAACAGGCAAATTCTCAGAGAACTGTATCAGTACAGCATTAGACATGATTAGTCTTTTAATACTGTTAAATGCTGATTGTTCCTTCCTTCCCCAGACCCAAACAGACTTTTTGTCAAGTAATCTGTGCAATGATTTTGCAATGGTTGCCTTCTGAGGTAGGAACATGTGATAAAAGTTAATAAGTCCAAGGAAGGCTTGCAAATCTGTTTTGCATTTAGGTCTAGGGGCTTCTTTGATTGCTTGAACCTTGGCATCGGTAGGGTGGATGTCATGCTTGTCAATCATATAGCCCAGGAACTCAACCTTGTCAGTTTTAAGAGTGCATTTTTCTTCCTTGACTTTTAACCCCGCTTTCCTGAATCTGGTAAGGACTTCTCTGAGTCTTTCTTGTAACTGAGTGTCATTTTCAGCAGAGATTAACACATCATCAAAGTAAGGCACTACCCCTGGCAGTCCTTGGAGCATCCTTTCCATAAGGCTTTGAAAGATGCCTGGTGCCACGCTTACTCCAAATTGTAACCTTTTACATTTGAAGGCACCTCTATGAGTCACAATGGTTTGGGCCTCTGCAGTGGCATCATCAACTGTTAGTTGTTGATATGCCTGGGCCAGATCCAATTTGGCAATTTGACTGTACCCCTGCCAAGTGAATGTAACAGATGATGCACCACTGGAACTGGGTATGCGCTCTGCTGCTGCAGCATGGTTCAGTGTCCCCTTATAGTCTCCACAGATTCTTACTGACCCATCAGTCTTGACTGGTGTGACTATGGGTGTCTCCCATCTGGAATGGTCAGTGGGCTCTAAAACCCCTTGAACTATTAATTTGTCTAATTGTGCATCAATTTTTTCCTTTAAAGCAAATGGAACCCTTCTGGGCTTTAAACGAATTGGGGGCACCCTGGGATCTAGGTTGAAAGTGATAGGGGTCCCCATATACTTGCCCAATCCTTCGCTGAAGACCTCTGGAAACTCAGACTTCAAGGCCTCCTCCAATTCAGAGTTGCTCACGTGATTGATGCCAGTCACCTCGATGCCTAGTGGCTTGAACCACTCAAGTCCCAGCAAGCTTGGGCGATCCTTGTCCACTATGGTCAGGGGCAAACGTTTGGTGTGGCCTTTAAACTTCACGTTGAATTCTCTTGTTCCAACTACTGGAATCTTGTTCCCTTGGTAGTCTTTAAGAGTCAGTGCTTGCTTCTGGAAATGTTTCTTCTGAATGTTGGGAAGTAGCCTGTGAATAGTGTCCCATGACACCATAGATAAATAGGAGCCTGAGTCCACTTCCATTTGGCAAGGCCTCCCTTCAATGAGTATCTTCACATGTACTTTTCTGCTTCTCAAGGGTGAAGAATGACCAATGGTGACTGTTTGATGAGTTTCATTCTTCCCATTTGCTTCTGAGTTGCGCCCCATTTTCTCACTGAAGTTGTTGGGCTTGAAATCTTTGTCAGGAAACTTTCTTCTGTGTGGAGGAGTTCTGGATGATTTGCAGACTCTTGCTAAATGACCTCTTTTTCACAACAAAGGCAGATGTATCAAGAAACTTGCATTCAGTGCGGGGTGCCCCCCACAACCTCTGCAATAAAAGTCTTGCCTTTTTCTTCCAAGGTCTTTCTTTTTCTTTTCCATTCTGAGTCTATAAATTCCTTCCTCCACCTCACTACAGTCTGATTCAGAATCTATCTGCTCGCAATGAGTTGTTGTGGACTTTTCCACATCAGGATGGCTTGAGGCCTTGTTAATTTTCTTCATGGCTGCCGCTGAGGACTTAGTGGCTTCTGCTGAGGAGGCCTCTCCTATGGCCTCCTTTAACATGATCTTAGGTTTTAATAATAATTTGCTCTGAAGCACCTTGTCTTTGAGGCCTAGAACAAACGGATCGCATGGCCTCCTCCAAGCTGTTAAACTCCACAAGTTGTTAACGTTTTCGCTTTCCCCTCGATCCCGAAGGTAAAACTCGTGTCTCTTAATGAGGCACGATACTTGTGGGGCGTAATGGGCTCTTAAAAGCTTTTCTAAATCAGGCCATTCCATTACCTTCACGTCTGCAGCTCCTGCCAATGCCTTCGCCATCTTGAAGACTGCCGGACCGCAGTGCATAAGGAAGACCGCCCTCTTCCACTTCTCGGAGATGTCGGCGAGGTCGTTTCCTTCCAAATACATTTGGAAGCGATCCGCATACGATTCCCAGTCTTCTGCCGCCGGATCGAACGGGGCTGGGGGGGTGTTCAGTGCAGCCATCTTGCTCTTCTGAGGGAATCCCACCTTCGGCCAGTGTTAAGTTTGCATGAAGAGTCAGCTTCAGTGAAGAGTTTATTAGTGACTACAGCTTGGATACGCTGCTACTTATAGCCAGCCGTAGTTGCCAGCCAATCAGAGTGCAGGGTTTTCCCGCACTTTTAAACCAATCCTATTTGACATTTTACAAGAAGAATTCAAACTAAACCAATGACATTCAAACCTACATACATAACAAAATAAGAGAAATGGCTCCAGAAGATACAAAAGAGTTGTAAGAAACTAACTTGAAGCTGCACACAGGTCATTCTGTAGTTAGTGAGGCTAAGACACTTTATCCTATGCTTTTTAGGCTATTAGGAGCTTTTAAGATGCTTGTCTTCTTAAATTTTCACTATCTGGGCTAAAAAAGAAAAAAAAAGTTCTCCAGGAAATATTCTGACTCAAACTTGTACTTTATATTATTCTCTTACACTCAGAGAGAGTTCACAGATAGTTAAGCATGTAGTAATTGCAGCTGTCACTTGATAGCTTGACTTCAATCAGTCATCACATGATGGCTCTTGGTGGGCTATTACCTCTTACAATCTTAGAAATTATCACACAACAGGAGCTAAAGTGTAAAGTGGCAATCCCAGTACAAGGCAGCTATCACCAACTGCAGAATGGTTTTCTTTTAAAATGAACTAAAGGAGAAGGGTCTTTTAAGAGGATATAGATGTTCTGTGATGTTCTACAAGATCGCCTGACGTCTACTTAATCTTTTCAAAGGTAGGCTTGAAGGCATGTGACAGAGAAACCTAGTAGCTACACAATGTATTTTCTGCTCTCTTATTTGTCCCATCTTTCTTCCTTTAGTCCAGCCTCCTCTAAATTGACATGCTCCAAGTACATTAGACTTAAGTTCCTTTAATTCTGGGAAGAAGGCCAATATGTCTGGACAGTTCCAGGTTATGGAAGGTTGCTTTAATTTATAATGGTTATTTCCAACAAATAGTTGGGGCTTCAACTCAAAGGTCCTGGCTTTTGGACATGGTGAAGGAAGGAGTAAAGCACCCTGCAATGTGAATAGTGTCACCTCTGAAGCATGAACCTCTATGTGGAAGCAAATAAGGACAGCTTTGCACTGATACACATGGATATCTTATACCAGGGCTGTCAAACTCATGGCCCATGGGCTGATGCATCACGTGCTAGCCACATGTGGTTTAGCGAAGGGGGAAAAAGTCCTGATATGTCACGTGATGCTGTCTTGATGCCGCGAACTTGACACCCCTGTCTTCAGTGGTGGTATTCTACCAGTTCAGCATGGTTCAACCAAACCGGTAGCTCTGATGATCATCTGTGAGTGAACCAGTTTGCTCCGATGATCAGCTGCTGGGCCCTCCCACCTGCCCTGGCTCTATTCTGACCTTTATTTCCTGCTTTTCAACCTCAGCTGTTTCGCATGGCACAGCCGATTGCCATGAGTCAGCTGTTGAAGACACAGGGGGAGTGCAGGATTGCAGGAGAAGGTTAGTAGTAAACCCTCTGCACACACACAAAGCGCGCCCACCAACACACAAAGCGCGCCCACCAAGCCACTCCCACCAAACCAGTGGTAAAAAAAATTCAAACCCACTGCCTGGCTTATATTCTAATCTGCTCAAGAAGCCCATAAAATATCCTTAGTTTTACCTCAGTTGTGAAGTTACAACCTTCCAAAGCTCTAATTGAGTGGGCAGCTGAAGTGACTTTTTAATTTCAAGGCCTGAATGAAAAAGTAAATCTTAATTTGCTAATAGGTGTGATTGCCAGGCTGCCTCCTCCTCCTCCTCCTCCTCCTCTAATACTCTTTCACTTAATGGTTTTGTCTGATGAGTAGACTCCCATATTTTGTATAATCTCCATTCAAGACAGTAGATAAAACACGAGAATCCATTTACTGTAAGACAACAACAACAAACACACACACAAACCTTGGTAAGCTGTTATGTACAGCTTTATTTGTAACACTTTGTTTTTCACTTGCTGCACCCAATCAACCCATCTGCTTTTAAGGCTGAGGCTGAGGCACCATATTTTCTGAGGGCTCAAAAGACTTTGCTGGTACAGATAATTGAGAAAATGCAGTGCTTCTTCCAAGAGCCTTCTGATTGGGTGTGTAATGTGCAGAGAGTGAGTGCCACTGATACCGATTATAGCGGGTGTGATTTATGATGTCTGATACAAATGTCTCCTCTTCCCCTACTTGTGCCAGTGCTGTTTTGTCATTTAAAAAAAAGGAGGAAAGAAGGCATCGAGTGAACATGCAGAAGAACTCAGCAAAGTGATTGATATTTCAGTCAGTGGGGTTCATCCTTCTAACCCAGTCTCCATCCTTCAGGCTGCACTATCAGAGGCTGGGGCCTGAACCTCAGACCCTCTCCATTTGGGTCATTTGCCATCCCCCAGAGTGATGACTCTCAATGCATAACTTGGTTATGAGAGATTGATCGGTTAAGCCAGCACAGATCTTGAAAGCAAAGCTGCAAAGGAAGGAGATGTCCCATTTGTTTTCAAGACAGAACACGGCTGCTCCTTTGCTTCACTTGGCAACAGAAACCACCATTGGTGAAATGGGCAGCCAATCAAAGCCCTGCTTCTGCCAGAACATAGTGTAGAAAGTTAGCACCCACCCCTCTCCTAGAAGAATGAAATATTTTAGGAATTATTAAAAAGGCAGAATACTATATTTCCCTAAAGGGAGAAATGGAGATACATGCTCTTGGAAAGCAGCCCTTACCTTCCTTAATAGCCCACAGCAGATGTCAGCACTTAAGAGATAAAGAGATAGATAGACCTATTCATAAGCAAATACCCTCACCCAAGATCCAACAAAGGTAGGATTAGCCCTCAACCACAATAGGAATTTCCCAATGCCCCTTTATTGCATCAGCAGCCCAAACTTTAACCAAACTTAGCTCAGACAACCTACAGAGCCAGCTATGACCCCTCCATATCCCTACAACAGCCAACAGAATGCATGTTCTTGCACAGGAACAGGAAGTTCAAATGCAAAACCCAAGAGAATGTATAAAAAAAATCCCACTCTCAACGCCATGTGGTCAGCTGCCCAGAATCACACATACTTCATGGTTCTGCTTCATCAATAAAGTGGCCCTCTTTCCAATTAGCCTCCAGCCTCCATTTGGTCTCCAGTGTCTTTCTTCTGGCTTGGAACTGAACCAAATGGATATTTCTTCCAACAGTAGATGCTTGCAGATTCTTGCAGTCTATAGGTAGTCCTCAACATATGACCACAATTGGGATCAGAATTCCCACTAAGGTGGCTGTTAAGGAAGTCATGCCCAATTTTTATGAACTGTTTTGCCACCAGGACGGAATCATTGCAGTTGCTAAGCAAATCACATGGTCCTTATTAAGTAAATCCAGCTTCCTCCATAGACTTTGTCAGAAACAGGCCAGAAAGGTCACAAATGGTATTCACTTGACCCAAAGATGCTTCAACCATCGTACATACAAGCCAGTTGCCAAACGCCCAAATTTTGTTCACGTTCCTGTGAGAATGCTGTGATGGTCGTAAGTGTGAGGATCAGTTGTAAGTCACTTTCTCCAGTGCTGTTGTAACTTCAAATGATTGCTAAATGAATGGTTGTAAGTCAAGGACTATCTGTTCTTCAGCACATGCTTCACTTTGTAGAGAAGTGTTTAAAGTTGTACGGATATTAAAATGTATGCAATGATCCAATCGGGTGGGATTCTACCGGTTCAGCCTGGTTTTATAGAACCGGTAGCTCCACTGCAACGATCTTCTGGTCTTCTGTTTGGCCCACCCACCTGCCCGGGCTCTAGGCTGTGCTTTACTCCCTGCTTTTTCCTCCTCAGCTGCTTTGTGCAGCACAGCTGAGTGCTGCACATCAGCAGGAGAAGGTGAATGCTTGCTGGTGATTTGTAATTAACACGCATGCGCTAAAGCGTGCGCTCACTGAACTGGTTGTTATGCCGGTAGGATCCTGCCCCTGGATCCAACCATGCACTGTCATTGTCCCTTTACCCCTTCCTGCAGATGTCCCTGGTCTCTATTCTTTATCAAAATAGAGCAACATGTTCTATGAGGCACTCCGCCACCTTGCAGTGGTGTCTCTACAAGGGTAAACATTTACTGAACTAAATTGTGGGTATTTGCAAGTATCTAGGTTCTATTTAGCAACCTGTGTTATTAGCCAGTCAAATACAAAACATGATTTGGACACAAGATTATTGTGCATGTTAATCCCTCGAGCAACTTGAAGGATCCAGAAAAAGAGAACTGAACACTTTAAGCCTACAAAAGGGTTTGTGTGATTTCTTTAATTTGAGTTTTGGAAAGGTTTATCACGAAGGCTGCACAGTGCCACCTTAGTTGAGAGATCTACCATAGAGGGATAATTACAGAAACAGTCTTGTTTAGCCTGCTTAAGTGGTTCTGTTCTATAGAATAAATTGTTACAAATCAAATGGGGTTGATTAGATAACAGACTCATCACTGACCTTCTCCTTGGGAATGGGAACAACTTGTGAAACAAGGATTTTCCAAAATGGAGGCTTCTGTTTCAGAGGTTCATTTTCAGGTTCTTGGTGACTTCTACTATCTGGGAATCTCTTTTCTCAAGATATGGTTCTTTCTTTCCTTGAGGAAAGTGGTGGCCACAGACATGGAAATGAAGAAATTCAAGCACCCCAATTAAATTTAGGGCCCTGCAAGTGGTTGTTTAGCCATTTCTGCTGTGGGTATATTACAGAGTTCACTATATGTCTAACTACAGGCAGTCTTCAACTTATGACCAGCAGCTTAACAAGCATTCAAAATTACAACAGCCTCAGACAGGGAGCTTTATGCCTTACAAAACCACTTCCAGAAATTGTAAAGCATCATGCCACCACCTCCCATTCATATGACCACTGATAACTTCCCCAGAAAGTAAATGTAGAATGTAGAAAATGTAAATGTAGAAGTTGGTGGGGAAGGTTAAAAGCAGAGGGGATGGAGGAGAAATACTGTCGCTGGCTGCAGGAATGAAGTAGAAATCCTACAGATTTCAGCTCCATTCATGCAGCTCTACTAAACATTTCCCCTCTGTGCATGGAGAGGAGGGAAAATATTTTGCAAGGCTGCAGGAATAGAGCTGAAAACCTGAAGATTTCAGCTCCTTTTCTGAAGTCCCATAAAAGATTTCCCTTGAAGCCAAAGCATTGCCCCACCCTCAATGCACGGAGGTAGCTGAAATCCTTCAGTGGGCTGCAGGAACATTTGAGAGCAAAGAGGCTGCCTATCAGGAGATTTTGAGCTCTGCATGGAGATGAAATCCTCCCAGCTGGCAGCTCTTTCATTCAGTATGCTGAACAATCTAGGATATTGTTTAACCACTGCCACTGGGAGTGCTGGGATTGTAGTCATTGAGGGAAGCAATTATGTGGGCTCTTTGCTTATTTTTTCATTCAATGATCAAAATTCCAATTGTGGTTGTTAAGTGAGGATTACTTGTACAACTCAACAGCAATCAAAACAGATACAAAAAAAGGTGACAGAAAGCCTTGTAAGATCAGATCCCTAATATGAAGTAAAATACATCAAAGTATTTCTTAAGAATCATTTGACTCTCAACATAAATTTTGTGATGATAGAAATGGATTTTTATTATTAAAGAACAAAGAAGACTTTGATAACTTTTTTTTGTTGTTACACTGAAATTCTCTAAAGCAGAATAAAAAAATTTTTTTTTTATCAATACACTTGGGATCAAAAGAAAAAAAAAGGATAAAGGCAAAGACAAAAGTGCTTTGATGCACAGAATAAGCCATGATTTAATCAGATGATGGACTATTACTTCAGGTCCTGAAAAAGTATGTATACCAGGAGAGAAAATATTCAGAAGTGCAAAATGCAATCTCCCTCCCCACAAATCATAAGGCAGTATCCCTGAGATGTACATCTTCATTGTTGTAAGGAAGTCATGGAATATACCAAATTTTCTCTGGATTCCCTCAGAACAAATCCAGTTTTTATTTACTTAGTAATTTGCTTACACTGCTAACTCCCAGCAACTCTGCATGTATGAAAATACATGGAAATGTTCAGCAACAGAATTTCCAAGCTGGTCTAAGTGGCCCTCTGTAATTAAGAAATTACTGAATGGAGAAGGAGAAAAAGAAGAAGCTGAAATAGAAGAACTTGTACTAACAACAGAAATGGCGGGGGAAAGGGCAAGGAAGATCGAGAGTCGTTCAGCACCAGCTGAAGAAGAACTACATGGATTTTTGGTTGAAACATCTGACTGGTCTGCAATCTTTCATTATGAAGCAGTTTAACAACATACTGCAAGGATGTGAAATTGAAGAGTGTCTAACATCTTGCAAAACCTACCGGATAATGAAAGATTCAGCAAAAGGGGCAGCACCAGGCAACTACAGACCAATTACCAGTTTACTAACAACTTACAAATGGCTAAATCTAGTCCAACAGCATCTTGCTGAAAACAAGCTCTTTCAATCTGCACAGAAAGGAAACTGTCCAAATAGTGTGTGTATGGGATGTGTGTGTGTGTGTGTAAATCAGCTCCTAACCGACAAGACAATTTTGGAAAACTGCAAGAGAAGGGAGGCCAATTTGAATGTAGCTTGGATTGATTACAAGAAGGCATGTAACTTTATCTTGTCTTTTGGTCCATTTGCTGAATATAAAGACAGGTAGATAACTACAAATTCTTCCATACAAAGTTTCTTTTATTGGATTATATTAGGTATCCTCAAGGTGACTCACAGTTATGTTGAGACGCATCTAATCTCCAATTCTTTGTACAGTTGAAATCGTAGTGTAAATGATAGTAATCTTTCTATCCATATTTCATCCCATAGTCATAGAGGCAGGGGGTATAGCTGCTACCACAAGGCTATGTGTTCAGGCGAGAGAGAAGAAACCTCCCCCAACTCACCAAGGGTCAATTCAGTGACCAATCATGGTTACAGATGTGACCACATGACATGTACTACATTTCCCAGGATACCGTAACTACATTTACCATGATGCATTTCCTTAAGGGGACAGCTCCCAATTCCTAAGTAACTATCCCAAATCCCATTAGCTATAGCTGGCTGGACAGCACGCTCCCCGCCTGGAATTGTAAATTCCACTAACTAAGTTAAGAGCAGTTAACTAAGATAAACAGTAAAGAGTAATACTAACTGAATAGCAGATAACTATATAACTAAAATAAGCAGTAAACAGTAATACTAACTGAATAGCAGATAACTATATAACTAAAATAAACAGGTAGCTATTTAAGTAAAGGAAACAGTAAATAGCAATAAAGCATCAAACAAAGCAAAGCATGCAAAGCTTGAGGTTCAATCTTCAAGTTCAGCCTTTCTCCGCAGCAGCACTAGGTAGGTGACCGGTCTGATGTAGAGCTTCTTGGTGAAAGTCTGCTGGTCACCTCTGGTGGCCTTTCAGGGTGGACAGGTACTCTAGGTGCTAATGGTGAAAGTCTGGTGGTCGTTTCTGGCGGCCTTTTAGGGTTGTTGTGGTACTCATGCTTCCACGGTGTCAAAGGGCATCGGGAAGCTGCTGGAAAGGGTGTTGCGGAGGCATATGCCCATGTAGAGCATCTTAGTGGATGTCTGGTGGTTGCTAGTGACCATTAGGGTGTCCTAGCGAAAGTGTACTGGTCGCCGGCAGCCATTTAGGATGGAACGGCATTCTTGTTTTCGATGGTGCTAAAGGGCATCTGCCGGAATGGATGGTGCTAAGGCATCTGCCAGGGTTGGGGCCTGCATCAGATCGACACTGACAAGTCCTGAAATTCCCCAACCCAGGTCTGTCTTGAAGGCAAAGGGTGAGTGTGTCGGGCCTCTGACTACTTCAGTGTGTGCTAAGGCATCAGGGGCATCGAATCCCAGCAAAATCTTGGCTTCAGGATCTAGGGCGCGAAATAGATGAGCCATATACTTCAGGTGAGGTATGTTGCTACCTACCTCTGGTGTTGCAATGCAGCTGCAGTCATCTGGTATCCCATTCCATTCCAGCATGGGTGGCAGTAGGAACTGGGAACTTCCATCTAATGACTCTATACAGAGTCCAGTAGCTTCCCTCCCCACCATGCGTCTTGGTGCAGTGCATGTTGATATCGTGAAGTACACTTCTTCCTTCTGAACATCAAAGAGGTCGAAGAATGCAGACCTGGCTAGTGAGCGATCACTCTGAGGATCCAGTATTACACCTTCACTGCTTCTTCTGGGCATCCATCTGGGTAGACCTTGGCTAAGCAGATCTGAAGACACGAGTGAGGGGCTGGTGTGCCATTGCACACCACTATGCAATTGACACTCACCACTGGCTCTGGGTGTGCTTCTGTAGCACATTGAGGCTCCTTATTCAAAGGAGGGCTACGAGATGTCTGCAGTGGTGGATTGGTGTCTGGATGCAGCGCGGTCAGGTGTGTGTCACTTTTGCAGATATGACATAGCACTTTGGCTGTGCAGTATTTGGGCAAATGTTTGGATTCGCAACACTTGTTGCAGAATTGGAGCTCTTTTATCAACTCTTTCCTTTTGGTCAGGGATTTCGCTGCAAACCCCTGGCATCTGTTCAGTGAGTGTCGAGTGTGGTGCAAAGGACAAAACTGGCTTCTCTTTGGAGTCGGAGATCTAAATTGGGTTGTATCTCATGAGTCCTCTCCCGAACTGTTTATGGAGGAGGTTGCTCTGTGTCATGTGTGTTACTGTGGTTGTGATCTGTAATGATTTGCAGTATACTCCTGAGAGGTGGAGAGTTTCGGTTGTGTTCTTTGTTAGGTGGGAAGAATCTGTGTCTGAGGCAGAGGTTTCTAAAGCTGTTGCAGGACGCTGTTTGCCAGACCACAAATTCTTGGAAAAGGGCAAAAGGTGGGTCTCTTTTGCAGTTTGCGGCCAGAAAGGCATCAGACAAAGCAATCCATCATTCCAATATTTCTTTTGGGAGTTTGGCAATGATTGCTTCTTGTGTTATGAAGAGATCAAGGCAAGCCAGTCCTGGTAAGTTAGAACATTCTTTGGCTGATTGCAGCTCTGTAAGGATGTTGGAAAATTCTTCCAGTCGTTGGGTTTTGTGGATGGCGATACACAGGAAACTGTTAAGTCGTTCTAGGAGCGAGTATTCTGTCAATGTGTCATCACCATATTTCTGGTCCAAAGCATCCCACACTCTTTTCAGAGCAGTGTCTGGGTCATTGAGTATGCCTGTGTAAATGTGTTTCACCATGTATCTAGACCGTGGTCCTAGCCATGCCAACAGAAATTTAAGTTCTTTGCCGGGAGGCAGCCATTTGTATTGAATGGTACTTGTGAAAATGTTCTTCCACAGTAGGTATTCTCTGCCTGGCTTGTCGTTAAATTTGTACACACCACTAGCTGTTAAGTCTAACCTTCCACACCTTGGTGATGGTTCTGTGTCACTTCTCTGTGAGGGCTGGTCATCTATTTGTATGACGTCCTTGTAGGCAAAGCGTTGTGGCTCAATAGCATGTGTTGTGGGTGGTACGTAGTTCTCCTCAGAGTACTTTATGAGGAGGTCGTTATCCGTCCCCATGTATGCAGGTAGTATCTCTTGAGGTCAGGTGTAGGTTCCATGCTATGCATTAGAGTTGTCGTGCAGGTATGGCAAGAACTCATTTGCCTGTGGATTAAGTGTGGCAATTGTGGTTGGTTGCATGTCAACTTGTTGAGATGTCGTTGTGATCGCTAGTGGACTAATTTGCTTGCCCGGCAGGCCATGAGACATTGGGTTAGGGTTGCTGATTCTGGGAAGAGATTCTTGGACTTTTGGTTGTACAACATCAATTGGGGAAGATTTGCTGTTGGTGGGAAATGAATCTCGTATTTTAGGTCTTACAACGTCAGTTGCGTGACTGAGGTGTAGAATCTGTGGTTGAGATTCACTCCTATGCTCTCCTGGTTGTGGGAGACTGCTAGGCAACTGAGGCGGTTTCATCTGCTCATTTCGTAGCGAGTGCTGCTCATCCACAAAGGCCTTGACCTGCGTACCTGGGTTCTCTTCTCCCAACTCTTCGAGGTTGAAGGTGAGGGAGGTAGTGTTGGCTGCCTTCTGCTATGCTGCGGCCCTTGCTGTTTTTGTTGCAGAGTCTCTGTGCCGTTTGGCCAACTCCAATTGGGCCTGAACTTTGGCCAATTCTGCCTGTTGGTTGGCCTGAGCCTTGGCCATTTCTGCTTGTTGTTCAGCCTGGGCCTTGGCCATTTCTGCTTGTTGTTCAGCCTGGGCTTTGGCCATTTCTGCTTGTTTAGCTGCTATTTCTGCCTTTTGAGCTGCTACTGCTGCCTTCTGCCATCTCAGCTCCTCTGTTGCACATAGATCTGCGTCTGCTACTGCAGCTTCTATTTGAGCTTCTACAGCTCGGTTGGCATAACTTGCTGATTTGGAAGCCCTAGATGCATCGCTGCAATGGGAGGATGCTCTGGAAGGATTGTGAGACCCAGCAGCAGAGAATTGGTGCAAGACACTGGAGCCTGCTGGAGATCTAATGGGCTTGGGGTGGAGGGAGGAGGCTTTCTTTGAATGGTGGGAAGAAGCTGCTAGTGATTGAAGACCTACGTCAGATGTGGCCTTCTCCCTTGGTACTTGTTCCTCCTGTAGCACATTGAAGAGCACGGCCTGGAGGGAGTTTTTCTCTTCCCGAATGCAGTCTTTGCATTCTTTGTTCGCCTCCTCGAAGCATTGAATGTGTTCTTGGAGCTCTGGGTCTTCCAGGTTCGACTCTATGTATTTAAGCTTACTTTCACTGTCTCTCCACTGTGTGAGATGCTCCTCTACCTCTTTCTGCATTAGTAGTAGGCTCTTGAGGGGCAATTTGCTTTTGGGGGTATCTCAGATCCTTGCCAGCTCCACCCATGCATCTGCATGGCAGCAATACTGCCTGGCCCAATCCTCTTTGAAGTGTGCTACCATGGGTTAGGTAAGCTTCCTATGCTGTCTGAGGTTGTAGGCTTTCTGAGGTATTGCCATGACTTCGGAGGTTTGGATGTCCAGATGAGGGCTTTGGGAACCAGGCTCCATGTTTACATCTAGGGTGGGAGGAGGGTTCGAGTCCTATGGTACTTCAGATACATCTGTCATAGCTGAAGACATTGCCATGCTTCAAATTGGCAAAGTTGAATTTTGGAAAATTTAGTAGTTTTCCTTTATTTTGTTAGGGCACTGTGCGCAGGTAGCAGAAAGGAGGAGTGTCTGCTAGATTTAGTACTTGAGCACGTAGGTGGCGCTGCACAATATGGCTGCTTTTAGGGTGCGGTGCATGCTTGCAACACAAGTGGGCGCTATAGAGGGCGTTCTTGCTGAGTCTGAAGACGTGAGAGCAAAATGCAGGTTTGCCTGTTAGTGTTGCTTGCTAGGTCTGGGAGACACTGTTGCTAAACAGATTAGGCTGCAGGTAGTACTGGAACCTTGAATTAAGTTGATAAATGATTCCACAATAGTTACAAAAAATAGAATTTTCATTAGTTAAACACTGGTGAAATTAGAAAACTTCATGTAAATTCATTACTTGCCACTAGGTGGAGCTAAATCCTTGAGAAAAATTCCTTTCCTTTTTTTTTTTGATTTCTCTGTGAAATTTCTACTTGACCACCAGATGGTGCTATAGGCTGGCAGTTGAATGGTAGCAGATTAGATTGGAAAGAAAAGTTATTAAAAATGTGTAATATTTTGTTCAAAGTTATTAAAGAAATGTAATACTGTACTCCACTGCATAAATGTTTTAATGTTCAGTAAAGAGAAAAATCTTCTAGCTCTGTCATTAGCTAGAGAGGCAAACTGCTTCTTTGTGTTTAAAACTCTTGCTGGCATTAAATTTCTCTCTTCAGGGGGGAGTAATGTTCCCATGGCTCTGGAAGGAGGAATTTTTACGACCTTGTTGCTTAGAGACTAGGTTGTAAAATGCAAAGGCCTGTTTTAATTGCCCCTTCAAAGCAGCGGAGAGCAGAAGAAATGTGAAGCCTTTCCAGCCCCTCTAGTTTGCAAACAGACATTGAATCAGCAAATCCAAAAAGCTTTAAACCTTGACTTGTTTAAAACACATGCAATGAGCCAACACTCTCTTTTCTTGTTATGCAAATTGAGTCTTTGGGATAGCAGGAAGACAAATTGAGCAGAGAAGAGGGGGTGGGTGGGTTCCTGTAATTCAAACTGGTTTTGCAACTCTGTGGCTCAGAAAGGGAGATGCAGAGAAAGCATTGCTTTGGAAGCTCTGTTTTGTCTCTAGCAAGTGGGGGAATTTCAGCCCCTCCCACCATCCAAACAGCAAGTTCCGTTGCACACAGAGAGAAAGACAATGAGAATTCAGGCAATCTGATTAGCTATACCTCTGCTTTGGAGGCTCAGATTAGCATTGCATATTCACTCCTGGCTTCAATATTACTTTGCTTTATCACAAAATCCAAATATCTTTATACTGATGGGCTTCAGGACTTCAAGTTTATACTATCATTTACTATTCTGTCTTTTGGTCCATTTGCTGAATATAAAGACAGATAACTCTACAAATTCTTCCATACAAAGTTTCTTTTATTGGATTATATTAGGTATCCTCAAGGTGACTCACAGTTATGTCCAGATGCATCTAATGTCCAATTCTTTGTACAATTGAAATCATAGTGTAAATGATAGTAATATTTCTATCCCATATTTCATCCCATAGTCATAGAGGCAGGGGGTATAGCTGCTACCACAAGGCTGTGTGTTCAGGCGAGAGAGAAGAAACCTCCCCTGACCCACCAAGGGTCAATTCAGTGACCAATCAGGGTTACAGATGTGACCACATGACATGTACTACATTTCCCAGGATACCTTAACTACATTTACCATGATGCATTCCCTTAAGGGGACAGCTCCCAATTCCTAAATAACTATCCCAAATCCCATTAACTATAGCTGGCTGGACAGCACAAACTTCCTACCACATGACTGGATAATCAAGTGCCTAGAAATAACAGGAGTCAGAAACAACAAAGGTTTTGTGCAAAGATAAATGGCACACTGGAAGGCACAGTTGTTGTTCAGTGGTGATATAATCATAATTTATTAAAGTTATTATGCTACATGAACTCCCAGTAACTCTGAGCAGTTTAGTCCTTTGGAAGTTTTAAGGCAAACTATGCAAAAAAAAAAAGCCCACTTATTGCTTCGTTATTTTTCATGGTCAACATATAGTCTGCAGTGCCAGATATTGGATTAGCTTTTTCATTTTTGCATTCCTTATGTATCTCAATCTCCTGGGCTAAAACTCTGTTGCTTATTTTCTTTTTCTAACAATACCAGGTGCACGTTTGACCACTCATCCATTTTTAATATATTGATATATTAGCACAATGCAACAATATGACCCAGACCAATGTGCTCCTTCACCTTTGTCCCATCATCACATGGCAATAACAAAATGAGGATATTAATTTTAAACACAGTTCAGAAGAGCCACAAGTTGGCCACTAATAAGATTAGGGATCTACATCATTCTCCAGTTCGGTTTGACAGTGCAATTTTCCAGTCTGGCATTTTTACCTATAAACACACTCACATTCATGGGATGAACCGAATGAATTGGAATTATGATTTCTTTCTCTGAATGCTGAAGAATCAGTTTTGTTTAATCTTTTTTTAAAAATCATTTTAAGCTTACTAAAAGGGCTAGGCATTTTGCAGGTGGGTTTCTTCCCTACTTCCTGAACTGTGGCTGAAAACCATAAGTAGATTCTCTGAAAAAGTTTACTTTTTAACAACCTTCTCAAAGCCATCAAGAAGAGAGTTATTCTGATCTGGGATGGAGAAAATTTAACAACATCAGGGCAGCCAGTAAGAAAAAAAATGCCCTTTAGCCTCAACTGACCTCATCACTGGGAAGCATGAGACCATAAGGAGTTTCTCTCTTGATGTTATATTAACTCCAGATGATATAGATTGAAATAAATGATTTTGCAGATCTTCAGGTGCCTGGTATAGAGAGTCATTTTAGTGTAGTGTTAGGGCACCAGACTAGAAACTGGAAGATTGTGAGTTCTAGTCCTACCTTAGAGACGAAGCTAACCTTAGGCCAATCATTTTCTCTCAGCTCTAAAAAGAAGGCAATGGCAAACCACTTCCAAAAAAGTTGCTAAGAAAACTCCAGGGACCTGCCCAGACCTCTGCCAGGAGTCAGTCCTAAGCCAAAATCTGAAGTTTCTGGAGATATTTGGAATTCACAGGACAGCAAAATATGACTGAATGCTTTCAGAATATTGATGTTATCTAACTTCAAACCTCAGAATAACATTTTCTAGTAATTTCACATAGATGCTAGCACTGCCTGAAGATAGGTGTGAATATTCTAACAAGATCTCATGAGAGGTACTGCAAATCGCCAGAGAGATCCAGGAATATCACTCTCCTGAATGTCTTTCCCTCTATGGATCATCCATCAAGGCAATGAAGGCTATCTCCGGGTTTAATTTAAACCCATTAAAAGAGATCAAGATAATATGTTTCATCAAAGAGCTCCAGGAGCTGCAATGCCACCACCTTCTCTGTTAAGAATATTAAACCCCTGCTGAGAGCTGTTAAAATTGCTGAGTCCTAAGCTAGATTGTCAGGTGGTATTCCACCTGCCACAGAGAAGTATTAATGATTAATGAGTGATGGCTGGCAGCATGGCATCCTTCTGGCCCATATCAACCATGCTGGGGAGGGATCTAACATGTGGTAGTTGTCTTAATAGAACCTTATCTGTTTCCTTAAAAGAGAAACAATGGAGCCAATTAAGACTGACATTGGTAGCAATAGTAATAGCAATAGCACTTAAACTTATATTTTATTTTATTTACATACCCCTCACAGTACTTTACAACCCTCACTAAGTGGTTTACAGAGTCAGCATGTTTTCCCCAACAATCTGGGTCCTCATTTTACTTGGAAGGATGGAAGGCTGAGTCAACCTTGAGCCAGTGAGAATCGAACTCCTGGAGTGAGCAGTGAGTTAGCCTCTGATTCTGCATTCTAACCATAGCACCACCACGGCTCTTAACAATGAAAGTAAAATGGACACATTGGTGAGGTGTGGCCTACAATGACATCAAATATGGTGTAAATCCAGGCAATCTCAACTGTGATAAGCTCCTCACAATAACACTAAAGTGCTGGAGGAGAGGAATTCTCTTGCTGCATGCCAGGAAGTTCTAAAATGTTATCATTTCATTCATGAAAGAAGTAGAAGGCAAGCTCATAGTTTTGCAGCCACAGAAGAACACTTCTGGCTCACAATTACCATCTTCATTTTATTGTGGCCCATAATAGGTACCTGCTGCAGAAGTGGTATTCAGCAGGTTCTGGAGAACCGATAGCCGAAATTTTGAGTAGTTTGGAGAACCAGCAAATACCACCTCTGACTGGAGATTTTACAGTATCCTTCCCCTGCCACACCCACCAAGCCACACCCACAGAACCAGTAGTAAAAAAAATTGAATCTCACCACTGACCTGTTGCCTTTGATTTAAGGAACTGAACTTATTCTCTGAGCATGAGTGCCTTTAAATCACTAACAAAAGTTTAAAATCTTAGTGATTTAAAGGCATTCACGCTCAGAGAATGTTGTTGAGAATTGTTGTTGTTGCAAGTCCATTTGCTATAGTTAAACTTCCAACATGCTGTATAATGAGAAATGTGTTGCCTGTGAGAAGTGATAGAGCCACATCTTCCAATGACTAGATCTAGAAGGGCCATGGGTTTCCCCCAATGCTTTCTTTTCTCTCAGCCAGAAGTTATTTGAGCAAGTAATACTATTCTTTTGAAATTTCTTGGAGCTGAACTATTTCAAGAATTCCCCCTGGGGAAAAAGATGTCTCTGCTAATTTTTAAAATAAAAGAACCAACTATGGAATGAACTATTCCACCCTAAATATACCATATCTCACCTTCCCTCATTAGGTACAGATATCCAGAAATGGGTTAACCTATGGGTTAAAATGCTATTCAGGATGCAAGTGAAAGGATTAAAAGTTTTTAACTGAAGTTTTCTACTGCTTTAGTGGTGTTCAAATGGGTACTTCTAATGCAGAATCTTTTCCAACTGACCTAATTAGCATCCATTTGCTGTGCAGCGGCCTTGAACATTGAACTTAAGACACATTAACTCATAAATGTAGCAGCCTATAGTTATGACTCTGAATCTGAGTTTCCAATGCACTTTTCAGAAGATGAAAAGAGGATATTAACTGTCTCTCAAACAAGGAAGAGACAGAACGGGAGGAAAAATATGCTGAGTGTTTTTGGAAGACTATGAACTGCAACCACAAAACTTCCATCAGGGCTAAAAACATTTGGTCCTAACATAATTTAATTCACCAAGAAATCAAGAAAAAACAAGCCAACAAGCCAAGAAAAGATTAAAGGATCTCTTACTGTATTATGTTTTTTTGTTAGAAGGGGAAAAAAAACTAAGCAAGCAATTCATTCAGATGGGTTTTATTCTTTGTGTTCTAATTTTAGAGTTTGAGTCTCATGTTATGCATTCTCAAATGCTAGACAGATGTTGCTTAAGAAGGCCTGTATAATAGAATTAATAGAATAGAATACCTGTTAAGATCTGCTTGAATTTTTGCATTTTATAATGTATTTTTTGTGTGTGTTCACACACCACACTACTTTGTTTGATCACAATCCATATTTAACATAAGTGAAGGAAGGGAAGGACTAGGATGACATTATAGCAGTCTTCCAATATCTAAGGGATAGCTACAAAGAAAAGGCAGTCAACCTATTCTCCAAAGCATCTGAAAGATTAGATTCCATTCCATTCCATTCCACTCCACTCCATTCCATTCCAAAGAGCTGTGGTGGCGCAGTGGTTAGAATGCAGTACTGCAGGCTACTTCTGCTGACTGCTGGCTACCAGTAGATCAGCAGTTTGATTCTCACCAGCTCAAAGCTGACTCAGCCTTCCATCCTTCCGAAGTTGGTAAAATGAAGACCCAGATTGTTGGTTGGGGACAATATGCTGACTCTGTAAACTGTAATGTATTCATACTTGAATCTGATTGGTTGTTTTAAAGGCGGGAAATTAAAGAACTGTGATTGGCTAGAAGCCGGGGCAGCAGGCTATAAAAAACTGCCATGGCTGAGCCGTCTTGTCTTGTGTTGGAGCTGTAGTTACTGTTATAATAAAGAGAGCTGAAGTACATGGTATCCTGTCTTCTTCCGAATATAACACTGGTGACGAGGATGGGATCATAGACAAAACAGCAAGAAGACAATGCAGAACACAGAAGCACAATGACCGGTCTGAACGCACCACCCGCACCATTCGATCCTAAGAATGAAGATTGGGAATCTTATGTGGACAGATTCCAAATGTTCTTAGAAGGGTACGATCTTGCCTCTATATCTGAGCAACGAAAGAGAGCTGTATTTCTAACACATTGCGGTCCCGCTGTGTTCAAAATGGCCAAGGCTTTGGCAGCCCCAGCAGACGTAAAGACGATGGCATGGGCAGACCTGGAAAGACTGCTACGGGCACACTATATGCCACAAGTATCTTGCCTTATACACCGACATGAATTCTACCACCGTGATCAACAAGATAGCGAAAGCATCAGTGACTTCGTTGCCAGCTTACGAAATATCGGCGGAGCATGTGAATTCATAACATTAGTAGAGGCCATGTGAGATCATTTTGTTCTAGGGCTCAAGGGCATGACACTTCAGAGTAAACTACTCATGAAACCAAAAATCACACTTAAAGAAGCTATTGACTACAGCTGAACAGTTAGACAGCTCAAGAGAAGAGACCCGATAGTTACAGTCAAACCTGATGTTACTACTCCCTTGGGGGCACCATTTTCGCCAAGCTGGATCTTGCCCAAGCTTATCAACAATTGACCGTAGATGATGATACAGCTGAGGCACAAATGATTGTGACACACAGGGGAGCTTTTAAATATAAGAGATTACAATTCGGTGTAAGTGTGACACCTGGCATAATTCAAAGCCTTATGGAAAGACTTTTACAGGGACTAAAAGGGGTGGTGCCGTATTTCGATGACGTCTTAATCTCTGCTAAAAATAGTATACAACTATGAGATAGACTCAAAGAAGTACTTATAAGATTCAAAAAAGCAGCGCTTAAAGTAAAAAAAGAAAAAATGTACAAGGTAGAATTTTGGGGGTACATGATTGACAAACACGGCATACATCCCACAGAATCTAAAATTCAGGCGATCAAAGAAGCCCCCAGACCTACTTGCAAAACAGACTTACAAGCATTTTTGGGACTTATTAATTTTTATCATATGTTTCTGCTGCAGAAAGCAATGACTGCGGAACCCTTACACAGACTGCTTGATAAAAACCAACTTGGGTCTGGGGCAAAAGGGAAGAAACCGCTTTCAACAAACTAAAAAACCAAAACGTTGGAATGTGGACTAATACAATTCAGTGAAAACCTTCCCGTAGTACTCACATGTGACGCCTCCCCGTTTGGAGTAGGAGGGGTCCTGAGCCATCAGTTACCCAATGACAAAGAGGCTCCCATTGCTTTTTATTCACGAACCTTATCAAAAGCGTAGCAAAATTATAGTCAGCTGGACAAGGAAGCCCTAGCAATTGTCACAGCGGTTGAGAAATTTCACGAATATCTATATAGCAGAAAATTCACTATAATAAGTGATCACAAACCTCTTCTCGGCATTGTGGCCGGCGACAAAACAACTCCCAATATATTGTCTCCCAGAATGTTGTGCTGGACCGAGTTCCTTACTGCTTATTCTTACAAACTCATTCACCGCCCAGGAAAAGAAATAGGACACGCTGATGCATTAAGCCGGTGCCCCCTACCAACAACAACAGAAGACCCAGCACCAGCAAATTATACATTCTTTTTGGAAACGGTTACCAAATTACCAGTAAATGCAGCTGACATTGCCAGAGAGACAGCAAAAGACAGACTGCTGGCTTCCATTGTAAATTGGGTCAAAAAAGGTTGGCCGCATCAGGGACTAAATGACGTTTGCAAACCTTTTAAATCCAGACAAACTGAATTATCTATTTTAAAAGGGTGTCTTCTATGGGGGGACCAGGTGGTTATTCCAGAGAAATTGCGAAATGAGGTGTTGGAGATGTTACATGAGGGGTACCCAGGGATTGTCAGAATGAAAGGGTTGGCTAGGAGCTATGTATGTTGGCCAGGGATGGACAGAATGATAGGGGAGTGGGTAGCAGGATGCAAAGATTGCCAGGAACTGAGACCTACCCCATCTATTGCTCCTAAACAGGAATGGGAATGTCCTAGGGGTCCCTGGTCCAGGATCCATATTGATTTTGTGGGACCAACCAAAGGGCATACGTTTCTGATCATTGTAGACGCTTACTCTAAATGGTTAGAGATTATTCCCATGTTGTCTACAACCGCAGAAGCTGTCATCAAACAACTAAGGAAGCTATTTGTCACTCACAGGTTGCCCGATATACTAGTTTCTGATAACGGGCCTCAATTTACAGCCACCCTATTCGATTCATATCTGGCACAGCATGGCATCAGACATGCCCTGACCGCCCCCGGGCACCCATCGATGAACGGCCGGGCTGAACATATGGTTCGCTTCACCAAAGAAAAACTTCAACAGTTAGGGCCAGGGGACATTACCGAAAAGGTTGACAAGCTGTTAAGTATTCAACACATAATGCCCAGTCCCACTACTAACTTAAGCCCAGCCAAACTGTTAATGGGCAGAAAATTCAGGTCAAACCTCGACTGACTTCACCCTACTTACACAACAGAAAAACCTTTAGATTCCACTAGCAAAACCCGTTCCTTCACTATAGGTGACCCTGTCTATGCTAAAAACCTTGTGGGAGAACCCTTGTGGATTCCTGCAGAAATTACCCAAATCACAGGACCTAGATCTTATAGGCTACAAACTAAGGAGGGCTATACATGGAAATGTCATATCGACCAACTCAGAGCCAGAACAACGTTAGACCCAGGCTCGGGAACACTAGGAAAACCACAAGTCACTAATAAACCAGGAACCACTTCCAGCCAAACAAAGGGGGAAGGGGGAGACCCTTCAAACAGTAAAAAAATGACCAAACCAAATTGGGAAAAACCCACACAACAAGGAATAGACCAGCATCTAGCCCCGGTTAAGAAGCACAAAAACTTACCTGATCAAAAAGATGGGAGCGAACCGGGGGTAGACCAGGAGGTTGAGCCGGGAGGGAGCGGCAGAGCCGGCTCGACCTTCCAGGGGAGTCCAGGGGAGGAGCCTCGAGAGACAGGAGTTCCCTCCGAACAGCTCAAGGCTCCTAGAGAAATTGAACCACGCAGGTCTACGCGTACCCATAGAAGCCCCGCCTACTTATGTGAGTACGTCCGATAGGCGGGGTTTGAGAATGGACTAGACCAAGTGGGGAGGGGTGTAATGTATTCATACTTGAATCTGATTGGTTGTTTTAAAGGCAGGAAATTAAAGAACTGTGATTGGCTAGAAGCTGGGACAGCAGGCTATAAAAAGCTGCCGTGGCTGATCTGTCTTGTCTTGTGTTGGAGCTGTAGTTACTGTTATAATAAAGAGAGCTGAAGTACATGGTATCCTGTCTTCTTCCGAATGTAACACTGCTTAGAGAGGGCTGTAAAGCACTAAGCACTATTGCCAAGTGCTATTGCTATTCCATTCCACTGCATTGTAAAGGGACAGAGCAACAGCAGCCCAGGTGCTGGCCATTTTGCAGGCACCCTGCCTGTCATTTTACACTCCTGCAATAGCACCCCCCTTTGTTACATGCATGTTTTATCTCCTGTGACTTTCTCTTCTACTTTCACTTGTCCAGTCCTGACCTGGCCTTGTCTATTCAGTAAGCAGCACCTGATTGCACCTTATTGGGGAAGCAGCACTCGATCAATTTTTGGACACTATCCATAAAGCTGAAAGTTGCTTAAGTCTCTTAGCAGCAGGTGAGTATTCACAAAAAAAGTGCTTATTGTTTTCTTACCCACCCCAGCCCTACTTTTGACAGGCAAGCATGTCTAACTAATAGAAAGCAGCTTCTTGTATTCAGCTTTTTCCTCAATTAATATAAGATAGGCATTCATTCCCCACTCTACCGAACATCTTATCAACATTATTAAAAGAATCAATGCATCCATTTCCTACTCATCTCTCTAGAGTGTTTTAAAAATCCATTTTGCAATAAGAATTATCTCTTGGCTTGGCCTAGACAGTGCCTGGCTCAGGAAATCTCTAGATTCACATTCCCCACCCTTTCTAAAGTTTTCCATCTTTCTGTCTGTCCATCAGGCAGTGCTTTAAAAAGGAAGATTCCACCGTGCTTGGCACAAGCAGAGACTTCGTTTAGCTTTATCTTCAGCAACAGACAAAGAAGTTCAAGGAAGTATATCACTACCAAAATAATATATTAAAAAAATAGTACTATGGGCCAGAGTTCTATGCAATTTGCACCTGGACAATAAATCCCACTTAACAGGGAAAATAAGAGAGAATGCCATTTTTAAAGAGAGAACAAGTACCCTTTCCCTCAAATATACCCTACATCAATCCTGACAGTCAGTACAGTCCAAGTTAAGGGGGGAAATGGCATTTTGACAGGGGAATCTGAGAGAGAAGATGGAAGAAGGCAGGGCCATCACCAATGTGTCAAAACTGTAAGGGAGAAAGTTCAGGCTAGATGTCAGGAAAAACTTTCTGACTCCAGTTGTCAGTGGAACAGAAGGCTACATGAATAAACTCTCTTTTGCTGACCTTCTTGAAAGAAAGGCTGGTTGGTCGGCTGTCAGAAAGGCCCAAAGAGCAATGAGCTGGGATTAGCTCTATTAAATTTTGATTGTTTTTTTTAAAGGGCTTGATTGTTGCAGCATATGTTAGGTAGAGATTGGCAACATAAGTCGGGGTAGAATAGGCTCCTAATGTTAGTCCTGATTGGATGGTTCATAGTGTGAAGAAAGAAAAGCTTTTTTAAAAGCCCTCTTAACAAGGGGTATAAGTACTTACTTGGAAGAGTTACTTGCTGATTCTTCTGTCAAAATTCCATTTGTCCCTTCACTGACTACAAAAATGTAAACAGGGAATCCTTGATTTACAATTATAATTTGAGCCCAGAATTATACATTATGCTGCTAGTCATGGCCATTATTAAGTGGGCCACTATGTGACCATGCCTGATTATACGGCCATCTTTTTGAGACAGTCATTAAGAAAATGCTGTAGTCATTAAGCGAATGTAGTGTCCACAAGTCTACTTTCAATATACAAATCTGGATGTTTTTTTTACTGGTGATTAAGAAACCAGACTAGTAAGTGGGAGACCGTGAATTCCAGTCCTGCCTCAGACATGAAAGCTAAATGGGTGAACTTGAACCAGCCACTCTCTCTCAGCCCAGCTCACCTCACAAGGTGATTGTTGTGAGGAAAAATATGAGGAGATGTTAGGTATGTGCCTTGAATTATTTGTAAAATTAATAATAATAAAGTAAGGATACAATTAAATAAAAATAAACACCAGAAAAAAGCAAAAAAAAAAAAACCTTTGAAAATCATGGCCGTATGACTACTAGACTTTCAAATGGCTATAAAATTGAGCTGGTTGCCAAATGCCCACAATGTAATAACATAACCATGCATGTATGTTTGTGTTTGTAGCCATCAGAATTCCAGATCCGCCATAAGGAATTTTGTGGGGGGGGGTTCATTGTAACGGTCACTAAATGACCAGCCATTAAGTGAGAACTACTTGTACTGTATGGGGTGTTCACTCCCTTTCTTCAAAATAGCATTGTCTTCCATGAAAATGGAAGGGTGCTTTGATTCCCACAATGGACAAATGGCTGCAAAAGTTGATGGAGTTAGCAGAGATAGTTAAACTGACTTCTTTGATTAAAGAAAAAAACACACAATTTACTTTTATTTCTACTTGGAAACCACTTCTGGACTTTGTGCTTCAGGTTGGTAAAAAATGAAACTTTGATTTGGGGTTTTACTGATAAGTTTGTTGTTATAGAAATGGCTAGTTTATACTGCTATGTAAAAATAAAAAGTTGAGATTTGATGTTATTATCTTATTCTACTGCACCAAAGGGGGTTGGAAGTCAGCACCTTTTCTTTCTTTCCCCTTGTTTCCCTTCCCTTTTCCCTACTATTTTTTTTTGTATTTTTGTATTTTTTATTATAAACTAATAAAAAAGCATTTGTGATGACCCAGAGTATATCAGAAATATAACAAAATACAAACCATAACTAAAAGTCCTTTACTGCCTTCAACTTGGCTTCACTGTTTAATTGTTCACAGTGGAGGAGTAAACTAGGTTCAAAATAACATTTCAAAGGCAAGAAACACAGTCCACAGTCAAAGAGCTGATAACAAAGCCAAAAACAAATCGCTTTGACAGGAGTTCAAAGACAAGCCAACATAGTTAATTCCACATTCCAAACAGATACCAGGGAGAGTCAATGGGCAGAAGGCCAACAAAGATAAACTTCATTCGAAGTAAGCACAAGATTGGCCTCAAGGTCTGTGATTACGCAGCTGCCGACTCATACGCATAGCTCCCAGCTGCAACCCATGAGGAGGATCATGGCCCTCTCCTCCTGAGTAGACCATGCTTTTTCCTGATCCTCTCCTCCCTGCGTGCCCTGGGATGGATAGGAGATGGGCCTGGATCCTCCTCTGATTGCTCAGCCAGCCTCTGCCCTTCTCCAGCCTCCTCCACCACCTCTGGAGCCACACTCCCACTCCCTGTTGGCTGTTCCTCCTCTTCCTCGGAGTCAGTCTCCACCAGGGGCATGACAGCATTGTCCCTCCTGCATTCCCTTTTTCGCTTATGTTCTTATTGTCATATGATCTATGATCTCCTGATCATTAGTGGCCAACTTGAGGATATTTTTACTCATCAGTGATATACTGGAGCCGGACTTGCTGAGCATGGAGCTACAACTTCTCAAGGAAGAATCTCATGGATCTGGCCTAGATTCATGCATCCTGGTAAGTCAGTTGCTGCCTCCTTATAGGAGGGCATATAAAGAACTGCTGCTTCCAACTGAGAAACATATTTGCTTCACCTGTAATTTGAATTCCTAGCTTATTCTCCAAAGTTTATTTCATTTTTGCCTTCAATTACCAATTTCCAGTGCTACCAGTAGCTCATTCCTGAAACCATTGGAATTATTTCTGTGCAATAACATGATGTCCAGACATATCATTCCAACTCTTACTGTTACAGAGAAATATTTATTTTGTCCAATTTGTCCAGTTTGTACAGCTGCCCATCTCAAAAATAAGTGAGTCTGGGCTTTAATAATTGAATACCATTGGCCCTCCCTCAAGACTGGATGGATGGATGTTCTGAATGAGTGAACTAAGGAAAAATGTATCACTCAAATTTCTTTTAAAAAATAGGAAATATTCTGATTTATACAATGGGCAGCCAGTTGCTTCTGTGAAGCTTGCAAATTTATTTATTAGCTGATTGCCTCTAATCAAGCACCATTTAATTAACATAAATCATCAATTTTGATAAACTGTCCTTGTTTTTCCATCAATCGATTTGTTTTAAAACTTTTCCAAGATCATCATTATTTGTTTCTATGATAACCTTTACTCTCTTTGATGTATACCTGTCAATTTCTTGAGAAAATGCCAAGATCCAGTGCAATACAGTACATTTTGAATATTTATTTTCCCCACACAATTCATACTTTAATAAGTTATTGTGTCTTCTGTCTCTCTTGACTCATTCTTCCAAAATAAAACTCTCCAAACATTTTATTCATTATTTGAAGCAGGGGCTTTCAAATCTTCTGATAAAATTAATTGCTCTCTTCTCTATCTTCTCTAACTTTGAATCATTGTATAGTTAGGACAACGCAACTTCACAGTGATCCATCAAGATTCACATAAGGCAATGTTATACTGCTCCTTTTGTTCCCTTTTTTGAAAAATTTCCTTGTGGTTTTTCCTGCTCATTCATGATCTTAGAATTTTAAGATTTATTTCTGAAAGAATCAGAAGATACTCAAGTTCAATCTTTATATAGGGAGAATTGGTGTCAGGTCAAGGTAACCTGGTAGTGCTCCACTGCTCTTACTTGTATTTATTTTACATTTCATTTGCTTATTTTGTTGTCAGATCAATCAATTTGCTGAGGATGCTTTCCAGTCTGTTTGCAGTTTGCCTCATTTTGCATTGTCTAAACCAATTGCATCATATACAAATTGGCTGTCTCACTCCTGTGTCTGTGTCATAGTTAAATCATTTAAGGAGAAATACTTAAAATACAAATACTTGCAGGAAAAACACTGTTCTTTTGAATTCCTTGTTCTGAAAAGTCTTTCTTGCCATTTTTCCTAGTTTCTAATTAAAATTCATAAGGGTTTTTTTATGTATTCATGTATTCCATTTATGTACTGCCTGATCAATTATAAACTCACAGTAACAATCAGCAGCAAAACCGGACTCTAAGACATGCAGTGATTTAGAGGATGTCAAAGATTAATATTCAATTGAAACCACAACTTTTCCTCCTGGGACTGATGGATAAACAATTAGAAAGGAGCCTGTTTTTATATATGATAACGGCAGCAAGCTCGTTGAATGCACAAAGGCAGAAACATTTGACAATGCCTAAATGGAGGAATGGTTGGGGAAGATGACAGAACTTGCTAAAATGGCTAAATTGACTTGTTTGATCAGAGAAAAGACAATATCTATATTTATCAGTGACTGGAAACCCCTTATGGACTTTAGTGTAACAAAGGGGGGAAATGAACTTGTGATGACCTTGATGATTAGACAGAATATAGTTAGGATAAACTGCAGATGAACCTTAAAGAGGTCATGAAGTAACCTTAAAAAGAGAGATCAAAATATAATTGTACTTATAGCTGCTGTCTTTTTTAATACCTTCTTCTTTTTTCTTCTTTACCTTCTTACTGTATTATTTTTTGCACTTTTAATTTTTTCTTCCTTCCCCACTTTCTCTTTTCTCTTTTTCTCATACTATTTTAGTTTGTATCGGTTATTATTGTTGTTGTTAAAACAATAAAAATTATATGTACGTATATATGTAACAATCAACAGGAAAACATCCCCAGAATACAATTAACCACTTAAAATCTCCATGATGAAAATGGGTTTCTAGATGATCTAGTGTAGGTTAAATGTCCCTGCAAGCATTTCAGTGAATGGGGACAATACTACAGTGAAAACTGGAAGCCAGGCAGTAGGATCTGCCTGACACAATTCTCTCCAGAGAAGGAACAATCGGGAGATATCCCACTTGCGGTCTGGATAACTGATGTCCATTGTAAAAATGTAGAATAAAAGCATAAAAACAGTCAGAGCCAATTTAAGCAATGCACAATAAAAATGACAGCAGGAGGAGGAGGGGGGAGAAGAGGTGGACAAGAGGGAGGAGTGGGAGGAGGAGGGGGAAGAGGAAGAGACAGCAATGTCATAATTCCCAAATGCTGTCGGGAAGAGCTCCATCTTGCACAATATTGCTATAGATCAAGCTAGGCATAATTCTAAGGACAGTGTTGGTGTCTACAGGGTTGATGCTGCAACAGAGAAGGTGAATCAATTGGCCTCAGTTCCAGGGCTGGGCTGCTGGGGAGCCCCTAGCTAAGGTTCTGTGCAGTTCAGAGAACCCCCAAATCCCACTCCTAGCTATGCCCCACACCCCCTGCCCCACCACTCCCAAGAGTCCCCACGTGGTCTGTTTTGGATGCAGGTAAAGTGCAGGGCATACGTGGAGGCTCAGGGAGGGTGAAAAACAGGCCTCTCAGAAGTTCAGGAAGGCTGGAAATGGGCCCATTTCTGGCTTCCAGAGAGCCTCTGAAGGCCGGGGAGGCCATCTTTGCCCTCCTGGAGGCTTGAGGAAAGGCTCTGGAGCCCGGGGAGGGCAAAAACACCCTTCCCCGTTGTGGTGCAGGAGGCCAACTAGACCATGCCAACCATGACCACACCCACCCAGCACCGGGCAGAGAACCTATTGTAAAATTTTTGAAGCCCACCTCTGCTCATTTCCCATTACTTTACAGAAGTGGGGTACAAGCAAGAGCTTCCCTCAGCATCACAGCTTCCTTCTTCCTCCCATCATCATGTATTTTCCATCTAGCCAGCTATCACAATAGCCATGGTGTTTATTTTAATATTCTTGTTGGAGTCGTTACAGCGATGGACAAATGCACTGTGTTGCCCCCTGTGGATAGGGCCCGCAATTTGGGTGTCCTCCTGGATTCACAGCCCAGTTTGGAAGAGCAGGTGGGAGCTGTGACCAGGGGGGCATTTGCCCGGATTCATCTGGTGCACCAATTGCACCCCTATCTGGACCAAGATGCCCTATGGACGGTCACTCATGCACTCGTAACTTCCCGAATCGAATACTGTAATGCTCTTTACATGGGACTGCCCTTGTGGACCACCCCGGAGGCTTCAACTGGTGCAGAATATGGCCGCACAGGTTGTGATGGGAGTATCCCGATACTCCCATGTTACACTCCTCCTGCGTGACCTGCATTGGCTGCCGGTTGCCCTCCGGGTGAGCTTCAAGGTGTTAATGATAACATACAAAGTCCTACATGGCTTGGGTCCAGGGTACTTGCGGGAGCGTCTCCTGCCAGCGTCGACTTCCAATCGCCCTGTGCGCTCCCACAGGCAGGGCCTCCTTGGGGTTCCATCGGCCAGACAATGTCAGCTGGCGGTGCCCAGGGCTAGAGCCTTCTCTGTGGGAGCACCCACCCTGTGGAATCAGCTCCCCTTGGAGCTCCGGTTGGCTCCCAACCTCTGTTCCTTCCGCCGCAACCTAAAGACCTGGTTGTTTCAACAGTCCAGCCTGGACTGAAGGGTAAGGGGTGGGGTTTTATTTTAATTTTAAATTTTATTGGGTTTTAATCTTTATTGGGCTTAGTTCAGTTGTTTAATGTATTTTTAATTAATTGCATTGCTATTTTTTTTATTGTAAGCCGCCCTGAGTCCCTAGGGAGGGAGGGCGGCATATAAGTCCAATAAAACAAAACAAAGCAAACTGTGTGTGCAGTGGGTGTGCTCTGGGTGGGGCTGTTTTTGACCTTTTGCAATATTACACCCCCACTTTTGATAAAGAAGCCACCTTCCTGTGCTGCACTTTTTCTTGAACTTCCTGGGAAGGGACTGTGGTTCTGGAACGAAAGAAACTTCTTTTTCCTCTAGTTAGTTAAGATCACATCTTGTGGTCAGAGCATTGTTTCTTTTGAAGAATCCCATATTATTATGCTGAATGAATGTTTGAATGAATAACAGAATAATAGTTGAAAGGGACCCTGGAGGTCTTCTAGTCCAGACCCCTGCTCAAGCAGGGAACTCTACTCCATTTCAGAAAAATGGCTGTTGGGTCTCTTCTTAAAAGCCTCCAGTGATGGAGCACTCACAACTTCTGAAGGCAAGCCATTCCACTGGTTATTGGTTCTCACTGTCAGGAAATTTCTCCTTCGTTCTAGGTTGTTTCTCTCCTTGATCAGTTTCCACCTACTGCTTCTTGTCCTGCCATCAGGTGCTTGGGAGAATAGCTTGACTCCCTCTTCTTTGTGGCAACCCCTGAGATATTGGAAGACAGCTGTCATGTCTTCCCTAGTCCTTCTTTTCATTAAACTAGACATACCCAATTCTTCGTAGGTTTTAGCTTTCAGCATCCTTGTGTAGGAAGTTAGCACCCACACCTCTCCTAGAAAATTGAAATATCCTAGGAAATATTAAAAAGGCAGAATATTTCCCCTAAAAAGAGTAAAAACTCAAGAGCAGAAACTCACCTCAGAAGCAGAAACTCACCTGCACAGTTGTTAATGGGTGGGCCATTAAGGCCTGGGCCAGAATATTTTACGTAACAAAGATCTCCAGATAAAACTATAGCAATTGCCCAAAGCCCTTTCAGTGCATCATCCAGCAAGGCTCAACCAAGCCTGGAACTCAGGACAGCCTACAGAGTTGCCCCTGCATGGCTCCATGGGAGTCTGACAATCAATCAGAATACAAGCTCCAATTCAAATCCCAACAAAGGTTATAAAACCCAGGCACTCTCAGCATATCAGTCCTTCCTTCTCTTTTCCTTCACCTTGGAGCATGTGATCATCCTTCTTTGGAGCTTCAAGCCATGTGGTCCTGCTGTCCACCATTAAACCATCTTTCCTAACAGCCTCCGTGTTTCCAGTGTCTTTTTCCCCACTTGGAACTGAACCCAGAAAGATATTTCTTCCAACACTTGCATTCTGGGGGTAACTAATGAAGCCAAATTCTTTTTTTCCTGGCCTGAGACTTGTATAAAGTAGGATTGAGATCAGATGACAAGAGCATGGCCTTTCCTAAGGTTTATTCAGAGTTTTGCAGCCTTAATTCAGCGCCAGAAAAATAAACACAGGTGGCTGATGCTTCATTTAACATCTTTATAAACATAATAAATAGATTTTACAAACCAGTTGTAGATTTCTCCAACATGGAGCAAACTCAGACTGAAACATGTTGCAAGTAACTTCAGCAGGCAAGCAAGCAAGTTAGTTTCATTTTCAATAGACAGACTCAGAGCTTAACTTAGCTTCAGAGCTGCAGAGCTTAATATAGAGCCATGCCTAGGCTACCTTTAGTTTCAGTTTCCAAACAATCCTCATTGGCTGATTTAGTTGCTATGCCTATTCATTGGCTGACCTTGTTACCAAGCTCTATTCCAGTTCATGAATATACTCTGGCAAGATTCAAATGATAGACATCTCAATCAGCCTGCTCTCAGCTGGTAGCCTGACTTTGGGGTGACTTTGGTGACAAGCACAAGGGGGGAGGCAATATGGTTGCACTCACCATGCAAAATCCAATTCAAACTGAAAATGTTAATACATCCCACAAAATATGGTGGTGTAATGACTGGCTATTGGTCTGTGATGATTAAGGGAAGTGACTTGAGATGTTTCATCTGGTAAGTCAGTTTCTTTTGTACCGTCACAATCTTCCTAGCATTATTCCTGTTATGTATGCAGGTTTGAATGTCATTGGTTAAGTTTGAACTGTTCTTGTAAAATGTCAGAAATGATTGGTTTAAAAAGTGCGGGAAAACCCTGCACTCTGATTGGCTGGCAACTGCGGCTGCTGGCTATAAGTAGCAGCCGCAGACCAGCCAAATCGGGTCTGTTATGAGCTGTAGTCACTAATAAACTCTTCACTGAAGCACTCCGCATCTGACTCTTCATGCAAATCTAACAATTCCTGCAGGAATTGGGTCCACTTTGTGGATCAACAAGCACCATCTTGCACGATCAAATACAGCATCTGGATCATGCCTGCATTTTGACAGAGATGGCTGTAGGTCCATTGGTTGGGACAAAAACACCCCTAACTGATCAGCTTGCTGCCTGTGGCCTGACATCCACTTTATTTTGTATCATATTTCCCTTTCCCAAAGGTGCTTTTCAAAAGGCAACTGGGCTTTCTTTTGTAGGAAGTTAGCACCCACCCCTCTTCTAGAAGAATGAAGTATTCTAGTAAATATTAAAAAGGCAGAATATTATATTTCCCTGGATGAGAAAAGGAGAAACATGTTTTAAAGACAAAGCAGCTTCCTGCAGCTCCCTGTCCCCCCTTCAGTTCCAGGGTGATGGGATTAAGACATGGCCCTCAGGACATGATAGGATTACCCATCTCACTACATGGCATCTGGGAAGATTGCATTAGCCAGCACTCAGGTGAAGCCATGTGGTCCAGACAAAGTCTACACAGTTAGCTAAGACCCCCACCCCTGGGAATCTGACAGCCAATGGGATACATTTCTTACACAGGAACAGGAAACACTAAGGTGGGGCCCAACAGAGGGTATAAAACCCAGGCACTCTCAGCACCTCAGCCCTTTTTCCTTGATCTCTTCTCAACCTGAAGCATGTGATCAACCTTCTCTGGAGCTCCAGGCCATGTGGTCCTGTTCACCGTTAAACTTTCCAAGTAGCCTCCATGTTTCCAGTGTCTTTTTCCCCACTTGGAACTGAACCCAGAAGGATGTTTCTTTCAACACTTTGAAAACATTTTGCTTCTCGTCTAAAAAGCTTCTTCAGTTCTGAAGCTAACAACCAACCTTCAGAGTTCTAACATCTGCAAAGAGTATAAATCCTTGCATTCCTTACCATTCAGTCAGAACTGAAGAAGCGTTTTGGATGAGAAGCAAAACGTTTTCAAGGAAAAAAAACTAAGAAAGTCCAGTTGCCTTTTGGACAACCATGACCTGGATGGTTGAGAATCTCCATAGGCATATTTTCCATAAATACATTGTGCACAAAGCAGGGATGTTCAACTCTGAATGCAATCAATGCTACTAACCTTTACGTATCATATCACCTTATTTTTTTCAGTAATAATGATAACACTAACCCTAAAGAAAACCTGAATTTGTTGTCTTATGCAATTTTTTCCTTATATGGAGTTTGCATCCTATCGGTAAGCTATTTTTATAAGTCTATAAAAGAACAATTAATACTCCTTTCTGAATGCATCTTTTCCTAATTTATGCTTTTGGTATAAAATTTTAACCAGAGAATAGTTAATGGCAGAGGTGGTATTCAGCAGGATCTGATCAGTTCTGGAGAACTGGTAGTGGACATTTTGAGTAGTTTGGAGAACCACCTCTGACTGGCCCTGCCCCCATCTCTTCTCTGCCTCCTGAGTCCCAGCTGATCAGCTGGGTCTTCTTTTGTTGCCCTGCACAGGAGAACGGAGCTGGAAAGCAGGTTAGTGGGATGGGGAGGGAATGGGGATTTTGCAGTAACCTTCCCCTGCGACGCCCATTAAGCCACACCCACCAAGCCACACCCACAGAACCAGTAGTAATTTTTTTTTAATCCCACCATGAGTAGACATCACCTCTCTTACAAATACAGATAATCCTCAACTTATAATCATTCATTTAATTATTGTTTGAAGTTTCAACAGTGCTGGAGAAAGTGGCTTAGCAGCAGTCCTCGCCCTTACAACCATTGCAACATCCCTGCAGTCATGTGATCAAAATTTGGGCACTAGACAACTGGGATGTATTTACAATAGTTGTGTGTTCGATGGGGTTGACTCACTTAATGGCCGCATTGCTTAGCAGCAGACATTCCAGTCTCGATCGTGATCGTAAGTCGAGGATTACCTGCATTATAATTGAGGCCGCATTCCAGATTGTGCCACTTCCTTCACATTGAAACCCAAGTCCCTTTCTTTTATGTCTCTGCCTCAAAGCTATTCATCGAAAATACATACCATAATAGCACAATAGCCGTAATACATAAAAATTAATATCTGTCCCCCCATTATGCTTTTATGTGTGTCTGAGCTCACAGGCTGACAGATCTCATTCAATAAATCTTGCTTTCAAGGCCAAGAACCAATACACTTTTCAGTTGGTTTCATTACCTTTTAATGCCTGTCTTTGATAACATTAATAATACTGTTATTGCCTACCACAATGATTTCCAACAAGCACTGCTTTGAATACTCTCAGCTCTTTCTTCCTATTTTTCCATTCAGGTTAGGGTTTGGGGTTTGTTTGGGGTTTTTTGTTTTTTGTTTTGCTAATTTGGGCGTCTTGTAATTTTTCCAATACTAAATCAGCTTGCGTCCTTGCCCAACGTTTAAGAAATTCATGTTTGCCAATAAAGAGTTTAATTTCCTTCCATATTGATTCATTAGGCTTCTAAGTACTTTGATATTAAAGCTGAAATGCTTGCAACTTCCATCGAGTATCTGCATTGAAAGGAAGCGCTTGGTATGCATTCTAAGTCATTGCTGTCTATATTTTGAAGCTAATTCTATAGCATTTGGGTTAAGACTGTAGCATTCCACATAGTATTCAAATGAGACCCAGCCCCAAAGAGAGTTAGTTTTTAAAGAGTTAATTTTGTTGATCTTAAATTGAAGCCATGGCATATGCTTGACTTAGGTATGGCTATTCATCCAAGAAGATAATTTTAAGCTAAGAGTTCATTTAACCTTTTTATTAAAATTTGTGGGTAGCTTGAAACAACACATTATTATAGAAAGATATGCAGAATGTAGATGAGTGCCTGTTCCAAAGGAACCTACGTTCAAAAAGATCAAAAGAAAGGATACAAGAGTGTAGGTGTGATGACCCGGAGTGTAACACAAACGTAACAAAATCCAAAATGTAAATAAATGTCCTTTAATACCTCCAACTTGGCCCTACTGTTCAATATTTTTTTTAATTCATATTTATATGCCACCCTTCTCTGAAGACTCAGGGTGGCTTATAATTTTGGGGGATACAACCCAATGCACTCAGCAATAGTCTTCCTTCCATTGTATATGCCTGCTTATTACTAAACGGCATTTTTACGAAGTCAGCTTATTGCCCCCAACAATCTTGGGTCCTCAGTTTACCTACCCCGAGAGGATGGAAGGCTGAGTCAACCTTGACCCTGGTGGGATTCGAGCCTGCAATAATTACAGGCAGCTGGAACTAAGTGCTAGGCTATTAACAGCCTGCACCACCAAGGTCCCTTCTATAATTCTCAGTTGGAGATAAAATGTATTCAAAAATAGTCTTCAAAAGAAAGCAATACAGTCCGAACTTATTGAGCAGATAGTGGTGAAATAAAAAAACCAAACAAACTACAATGAAGAAATTTCCACAATGGACCAGGATTACCAAATTCAAGGAGATAACAAGGCACAGTCTGTTGGAAGGACGCCAGCCAAGATAACTTCAGCCCAAAATAACACACGCTTTGCTTCTGGCAATGCTGTGTTGTAATTGTCTCTCTTATATACTAGTCTCCCCAGCTGCAACCAATGAGAAGGATCATGGCTGCTCCCTCTCTCGTAAGCCAAGTTGTTGCCTTGTCCATTCCTCCCTGCATGTCCTAGGATGCAGAGGGGATGGGTCTGGTTCTTCCTCTGACTGCCCAGCCAGCTTCTGCCCTTCCCCAGCCTCCTCCACAACCTCTGGAGTCACACCTCCACTCCCTGTCGGCTGTTCCTCCTCTCCCTCAGAGTCAGACTCTACCAAGGGCATGACACTAGGTGAATTGTACCCCACTGTTGAGATTCCCTGTTGTGGTTGAGAATCGGGATTTAGAGCAGCCTGTACAATCCCCATAGTTGTTCCATAGTTTCAGGAACTGGATGCCAGCACAGCCAATGTCCATTGGGGTTCAGAAAGGCTGATTAAAAAAATAGTAAAAAGAGAGAGAATTTAAAGGAAGATACATATTAACTTTGGATTTCAAAATCTAAACTATGGGAATCCAAATGGCCAGAACACAAATGTGGATATGATTGCATGACACCCGTTCAGTTTTGCAAAGATATTGGGGAGAATAACCAAGTTGCTTCATGTTTCCAAGCAGAGGATAAGATGCCAAGGCATATTGCCTGGAAGCCAGAAGGTCTGCTTGTAACCGTTTTTCACATTTGAGACAATCTCAGCCCAGTCATATGCACTTTTTGGAAGTATTATTCCTGTTTTTTTTTTAAATGTTAAATAATATTTATAATTGGGGAAAAAAATTAATGAAAACTATAAAGAATATAAAAAAGAATAATAGAAAGTTGCAGGGGAAAAGGAAGTAAAACATAGAAAAAAGAATGAAGTAATTTCCCTCTTCATCACGACTACTACAAATAATTTTAGTAAAATTTCAGTATCTCTTAATATACAACAAATGCACTCTTTTTCCCCATAACTCACTTCTTAAATGTTGACAAAATCATAAAGCTTCATCTTTCACTCATTAAGACTATCAGAAATAAGCATATAACTAATTTTAACCTTGATCAAATAAACTGACTCTATGTTCCTTCGCCATACCTTTAACCATCTTAGGTTTTACTCCCACAAAATAATCTCCTCAAGCTTACTTTCATCTTGCTTTTGTCTCCTCTCAACAAATCCTTGAAAGCTTTAAATGATCTCTTTTGCAAATCCAGTTAAAAAAAATCCATATCACTCTTTCGATTTAATGCTTGCATGCCCTTTTTCAAATATTAAGACATTGATATGTTTCATTTGTACATTTGATGTGTCACATTCTTGGAGTTTATTATATTTAAATACACTTTCAAATTAATTTCAGTCTTATCCAGTGTAAATTGCTCTTCTAGTCACCACCCATCTAAGGTATTCAATATTCTTACAATTAATTTCTCAGCCCATAATTCTTAATCTCCATAGAAGTATTTTCAAGATGTGTATGAATATGGTACAGTAGTAACTACAGAGGGAAGGGGAATCTAACTCAGAATTAAAGCAGGTGAATTACATTTGAACCATTTTTTAAACCACAATCCTGACCTCCATCTCTGAAGCTGCTATTTGTATGGGGAGAGAAATGACAGTCGTTTATTTACTAATATGTACAAAACTAGCAGCTAAGAATAATTACCATTCTTCTATGAAGAAAGCACTGTTTACATCACAGCACATAAGCTTTGTTTGATCAGGCAAAAAGAATCCAGAATCTGTTTTCCCACACTGGACAACATACACTCTGACCAGATTCTAAATTGTGTTGATACATGATATTAAAACAAGGTATTTTTCAGCCACACTTTGCAAAACAAACTTCAAAGATCTGGTTGATACACAACACTAAGCCCAATAGATAGACCTGAACATTCTAATAAATGAAAAGTAAAGCATCTACACAATGTCTTTGCATTGTATAAGGTCCTTCAGCCATATAATATGAGGCATTAAAAATGTTCTTTAAAACTCAGAGGCTGGCCATTTTTGTTTTTAAAAGTTACCTCTTTTTATGTACAGAGAGCAACAAAAAATATTTTCAGTATTAAGGATGATTTTATTTTATTTATTTATTTATTTTATTTTGGGATTTCTATGCCGCCCTATCTCCTGAAGGACTCAGGGCGGCTCACAACGATAAAAAATACAATACAAATATTAAAAAACAATTAAACCAATATCCCAATAAACCAATTAAAATTGATAAACTACCTCTAAAAACCCCATCCCCCCCATCAGTCCAGGTCAGCAAGCTGGAAAAGCCAAGTTTTCAGGCCACGACGGAAGGATTGAAGGTCATTTTCTCCAGAATATCTACAAAGCAGTCTAATATTATATATCCCCTTTTCCCCTTCCTGCTTTTATTTCAGAACTTTCCAATATTTTTCAACAAGCAAGCTGCATAAATCTGGATGACTCTGCTGATATTAACTCAGGCTTTGTCTTGTAATATTTCAACTAAGCAGAGATGCAAACAAGCTGGGTTTTAGCGCAAAAGTTGGTTTTCAGGGTTGAAGCTTAAGTTATCTCCCTGGTCAAGGATTGTCTGAATCAATACTATACCAATTTAAATGGTCTCATATAAATGGCGAACCCATTCACTTAATCCAGCAGTAGATCACCTTGTAGAAATAAATAAAATTAAATTAAAAAGAGTATTATATTAAACAACTTCACCTTGGCTATTTTAACAAATTATTTAAAAAATAATCATGGCTTTTAGTTGCCTATTATTCCTATACAACATTTTAAAGGCATTTTTATGTACTGTCAGGTGTCAAGTACTTTTTGATACCTACATGTTTATTTTTAAGAGCTGTTTGGAAAATATTAATGAGCATGGTTGCTTACACAAAATTTACTAAGGTATTCATTCTGCTTCCAATTAAGAAATGCATTTCAAAGGTGGAGAACCCTAATTTAAACAACAACAACAATCTGCAATCCATCAACTTCATTACACAAAATAACTCACCTCTGAGACAATCCTAATTTTACAAATGACAATGTTTATCATGTAGATTGTAGAAGATAAAAGGTTTTTTTTCCTTGTGGAGCTTCATGAATGCCAATTTCTAATATAAAATGATCTCATTCATACGGGCCAGACCAATATTCAAATAAGAATTTAGCTAACTCTCCTCAATTCAAACTGACAATAATATATTTACAGTGTAATTCTACTTAGGTGACCAGTCACAAATAGTTCTGAATTCAGCAGAACTTACTTAGAGTGTTTATATTTATTTATTCGTTTATTTGTAGGCTTAAAGTGTACATTTTGAGAAGAAGAATCTGCATATGAAATATATAATTTACATGCAAATTGCATGAAATTTATAATGCAATTAGTGTGAAAATGGATGAAGAATACTTAGGTCAGTTACACAGAGTGGTAAACACATCAATGTGGACTATTTTTCAATGGAAATCTTCATCAGTAAAGAAGATCAATGGGTCACAAAATATTGTGCATGTTTCAGTGTGAAAATTAATTCCTTTGCCTTGGTTCCCATAATAATTGCAATGTCTATAACATGCTATGTCCAAAGAAGCAGATTATGGCTTCATGTGATGGCCTGATCTACTATAGGCTAACTTACTGGCCAGATTTCCACAACATGTTGATCTGTGAATAACTCAAACCTTCCCGGTCTAATGATCTTACGGTCTTTTGATCTTCTAGTCTTATGATGTTATGGTCTTATGATCTCTTGGTCTTAACGGTATGTTGTACAAACTCAACATCTTTTTCTCTGTCCTTGTAAGCTCAAGCCATGAAGCAGTCCTGGAAAATACTAAGGTCATAACTAAAGAATTGATGTGGTTGCAATAAAAAAACACTTAAATGTTAGGGCAGTCCTTATATGTTATTTAAGCCTTAAGCCACCTACCTAATGAATATCTGACTCAGGTGGGCTTTGAACTGGGGACTTAAAAAGTTCTGAAATAGAAATGTTTTCCTAATAGCAATGATATTCTGCACTATCAGAACAATTATCATTATTCAACTTAGGGAGTTCTGACAAACCAAATGGCTGACAACAAGGCAACAGAGAAGCTGCATCTGTTTCCAAAGGTGAAGTGAGGTGAGGTAAGGGAGGGGGTAGAATTGGGAAATACAGGCAGATTTTTTGAACTGCTATTATCTAAAAGCATACAGACTATCACAATTTTATATGCAATGAAGGAAATAAGGTTCCTTAACCATCACTAGTATTTTAATAAATAAGCAATAAGGTGGCAGAGTCATGAAAATATATGCATGTAAGTATCAATGGCAGATGACAACATTTAAATTCTTATGTTCTAGGCCATTGGCCCCCAACCTGGCCCCCACCAGGGACCAGTTCCATGGAGAAAGTTTTCCCCGCAGACTGGAGGGGGCGTGGTTTTGCATGCTGCCTGCATCCTGTGCATCCTGTGACTGGAGCTACACGTGTTTGTGAGGCCCAGTTGCTGGCATGCCACATACTGTTCCAGGCTGCTGCAAAGACAGCATCCTTAATCATTAGGATGCATCAGAGGAAATCAGGAAGCAGCATTGCCCATCATATGAAAGTCATACAATTTTGGCTTCTCCTTTCTTGGTGCTAATTCCTTCCAATTGATCTACAAGACCCCCCAAAACAAGCGTGCATTATAGCCACAGTATCACTGCCCTTTAGAATAACTCTGTAACATTCTTTTTCTTTTAACGACCCTGTCATTCTTTGCATGGGGTGGAGTCATGGCGACCGAATGGAGCAAAGTTTTTTTCTGGCCGGATGCCCTTCCTGATGCCTATATGGAGCTCACAGCAGATATTTTCTCTTTACGACTAGAGAGAGAAATATCTGCCACTACCTAGCATCGAACTCACAGCCTCCTAATTGTGAGGGCACCATGCCATTCAGAACATTATGGGTTTTATTTCCTTGGGAACATAAATCATATTAAAACTATAAAATTTAAACAGATTTATTATGAAACTAGGGAGCAGCTTTGAGATCCCTTACCTGTGCTACTTGTAGGTAAAGAATTTGTCCATTCCTAAGAGTGGGAATCTAGCCTGACCAAAGATTAATGATGCAGGTCTCACCAACAGAAAGAAAATAAGCCTTATTTCCATGCTCGGTATTGGTGCAGGCTAAAGATAGGCTTTTAATCAATAACCCAAATTCAGTTTGATCAGCCAGGATTCTGAGCCGAGCTTTTATTATCATATTGTCAGACCTGTGCAGGCAACTCAGTGGCCCAGAATGAGTCAACTACAGTGTCACTCATCAGTGTCTTGCAACGTGTGCCATATCCTCCTAGCTTTTCTTTCACAGATGCCAAATCAATCTTCAAAGCATTTGAACCTGCAAGGAAACCCCAATTATTTGTGCTAATAAATAATAATTATCTATATGAATATGGAAGAGGTTGCGATAATTGACAGTGAATCGCTCCATTTTACAACAATGTGATTGTGTGTTTAACACACTGTGAAATAGTCTCCGTAGGACAATCCATATGGAGAGCAGCATGCCCAAGACATATTTCCCACATGTTCACTCTGTTTTTATTTGATTGGAAGGTGTACCAATGGCATATGGTAGCAGCTGCAAGGTAACTTACAAAGAGCCAACTTTACATCACCCAGCAAATTGATCTAGAGTAGACAATAGTTCCAAATAATTCTCTGTGTGAGTCAAGGCTATCCCACCATAGGTTTCTTTATCCTTATCATCAAAACCCATTCATTTGGATCTGCTATTGCTTGGCCTCAATGTGCCAAGTGAGTAATATCAAAGGTAAGAGAAACATTTCAATGCTTCTAGTTGGTGGAGGGGGTTTGGAGGGAGAGGCATGGTTCTTAAGTGGTACTCTGCATTCCTCTAAGGTCAGTTCTTGGTAGCGAAGGAGAGATATAGCCCTAGTTCCCTGCTTTGTGGGTGTCATCAGCGCAACACTCCACTCCTATTTAACATCTAAATGGAATCACCAGATGCCCTCTTGATTCTGTACCTTGACAGGGTCAAGTATCAGCGTATCCTGATTATATAGTCAGTCCACTACAGACATTCCTGTTATAAATTTGTCAGGTGAACATAGCCACTGTCCTATATTATTAACCACTGACAAGTGTTGCAACACACACACACTGCACAAACCAAAGAAAAACAATTGGATGAGTGCTATTGTTATCTTTCCAATTTGCATCTTTGCAGGAGTGTTAAGATTGGCAGTTCCAGCACATCTGGAAGATATTAAGTTGGGAAAAGTTTTGCTATGGTGTCACTCTAAGATACAAAAAGCGAAAGGGGAAAGGGGAGAAATGAGATGGGAAGGGAAGGGAAGGGATGCTTTTAGCTAAGCAGTACAGAGATGCAATCCTCCAACTCATCCCAAACAACAATGAAGATACTATATAGATGTGATAAACACATAAATAACACTTATTTTCTGTTTAAAAATTATCATTGTATGTTTTAATTGTACGCTGCTTAGAGTTGCACTGTGAGTGAGATGTGTGCTCTCTAAATCTGATATATAACTACATAAAACAAACCTGAATACATCACTGGTGATTTCAGAGTCTAATTGGTTGTTTTGTTGTATATTTGCCCTTGCTCTCTCTTCATGGATGTGAAGTGTTGTAAGATAAAGGTACATTAAGGCAACTTTAAATCCTATCTAGACCAAAATCCAAATGCAGTAAATTATATGCAAGTGTGAAAACAAGTCCAGGAATCAATGGACTTTTAGAAATACATTAACTGAATTTGGCCTTCATCAGACAACATGCTGCATTTACACATTTTTCATAGAAAAATGGAAAATGGAAAAGAGAGAAAGTGCAGCGGAGATGGGAGCGGAGGTGGGTGGGGAGAAAGAAACAATGATTTTATCAGGCTGAGATTTTCTCCCCCTCAGGGTGGGAAAGTCTAAGAATAGCCTCACTAATTCCCTTGAAAGGGGATTATAATATTTCTACACTACACTCCTTCTTCCTCTTATTTCCCCCACAATAACAACCTTGGGTAATGAATTGGGCTGAGAGAGAGTGATTAGCCTAAAGTTCCCCTTCCAGTTTTCATGCCTAAAGCACAGGACTACAACGCAGAGACTCCTGGTTTCTAGCCTGGTATCATAGCCACCAGATCAAACTGGTTCTCTTTTCTGCTGTGAATCCCTAAGAAAAATGTGGCTAATTCCCTTGAAAGAGGATTGTAATATTTCTTTATTTCTAGTGGGTGCTGGTTTTTGTAAACTCCCTGATGCTGTGATAGTCAAAGAAACCTTTAGAGAAGTCTTAGTAAGACCACACCTAGAGTACTGCATCCAGTTTTGTTCACCACATTATAAAAAAGATGTTGAGACTCTAGAAAAAGTACAGAGAAGAGCAACCAGGATGATTAGGGGACTGGAGGCTAAAACATACAATGAACAGTTGCAGGAACTGGGCTTGGCTAGTCTAGTGAAGAGAAGGACCAGGGGAGACATGATAGCGGTCTTCCAATATTTGAGGGGCTGCCACAGGGAGGAAGGGGTCAAGCTATTTTCTAAAGTGCCTGTAAGCCAGACAAGGAATAATGGATGGAAACTGAACGAGGAGAGATTTAACCTGGAAATAAGGAGAAACTTTCTGACAATGAGAACAATCAACCAATGGAACAGCTTGCCCTCAGAAGTTGTGGGAGCACCATCACTTGAGGCCTTCAAGAAGAGATTGGACTGCCATTTGTCAGCAATGGTGTAGGGTCTCCCGCTTGGGTGGGGGGTTGGACTAGATGACCTACAAGGTCCCTTCCAATTCTGATTATCTGTTATCTGTTAAGTAGCCCATTCCTTCTGGTGAGCTCTCTCTTCATTGCGGTATTTCCTACATGACACAAGTCATGAGTTTCCTAAACAGAAGCTCTGTTGGATCACATAATATACCCTGATCTGGCAGGATTCATAAGTCATAAAAAACCTGGCTCTTTGCCCAGATCCTGGGATCAGATGAACTGATCTGCCTCTGATGGACATATCTTGTGGAATTTATTGTTATCCTCCCTATTATGTGCATTTGGGAGAGAGGTTCTGTTTTATCTTTGATTTTATTGTATCCCATCATTTTTTTTATAAATAACTCAAGGAGGTAAACATACACCATATCCTTCTATTTTCCCCAAAACAACAACTTTGTATGATGAGTGACTGGCCCAAAGACACCCTGCTGGCTTAGATGACTAACATAGAATTAGAACTCAGTCTCCTGGTTTCTAGCCTGCTACCTTAATCTCTAGGCCAAACTAGTTCTCTTCTCTGCTGTGATTTAAACTCAATTGGGTAAGCCACCTTCAATTCTGTGACTGAAAGTGACATACAAATAAAAACCAAATAAACAAGCCAATAGGCCTTTTTCTACCGTTAATCCTGATTTAACAACCACAGTTGGGACCAGTTGGGTTGTTAAGGAAAGCACTTGCTAAGAGAAACTGTGATTGTGCAACCTAGAAGCAACCTAGAACTAAGAAGAAATTTCCTGACAGCTAGAACAATTAATCAGTGGAACAACTTGCCTGCAGAAGTTCTGAATGCTCCAACACTGGAGGTTTTGAAGAAGAGATTGGACAACCATTTGCCTGAAGTGGTATGGTTTCCTGCCTCAGCAGGGGGTTGGACTTGAAGACCTCCAAGGCCCCTTCCCAACCTATTCTGTTCTATTCTATTCTATTCTATTCTATTCTATTCTATTCTATTCTATTCTATTCTACTCTAATCTAATCTACTCTATTCTAATTTGCTTACGATCTTAATGCAGCTTTCTTTGGCTTCTCAGATCTATGGAGGCCGCAAATGTGAGGATTACTCCCGAAGTTACTTTTTCATCACTGTCATAATCACAAATGGTCACTGTTTGGGGCAGTCACTAAATGAAAGCTACCTGTATTGTCTATAGTCCCATACAGAATATCCTTCTTGGTATTGTCACAGGTCTGATGTCAGATATCTGATTAAAAATCATTTTCATCAAGGATGATATAAATGATCAAAGTGCCAATGAGTCATTATGGGTTGAGGCTGGAGGGAGAATGTATTTGGCTTTTTAAGGCAAATTACTGGATTCCCATTTCCCAAATATATTGTGAAACACTGTGTTCCTATTTGTGGGGAGAAAAGCAAGAGAAAATATATATTGACTGGTGAAAGCATTAAAAGCATTATGTGGAGGAAAAATGATGGCAAAATGTGCATATCAGGAGAATTTTATAGAAAAATGTGTATTTTAATATTTTAATGCTGGAAAAAAAACTAGAAACCCAGCAGACTCAAACTTGACGAATTCACCTTCCCTGGAGTAATTAGATCTCTGATATGGTTTCTCTGGACCATTTTGCCAAGTAATACTGCCATATATCAAGTGTAGACATGTATTAAAATCTGTAGAATATTAATCATTCAATGCACATTATTGTAGGATAGTAACCTTTTGTGAATTATAATTTGCAAAGCTGAAATATTAGTGTTATATCAATATCTTTTAGTCAGCCAGGAATGGACTTGGTGCATTCTGGGGAAAGGAGGTTGATTTGTGTATCCTTTCTCATGATTCCATCATTCAAAGTGTGTTTTAATAGGGGCCATTATTTTGAAAGGCAGAGTGTTATCTTTTGACACCGTGGGGAAGTGAGAGGAACGCATCTGAAGACAGAGTGATTGCTGCCATGCCTTGTTCATCCCTGGAAGCCAAGTCCTGTGGTTGCCAAAGGATTTCCTGCTAAGGAAGAGATAGCTCTAAATGAAACGGGCTGTCAAATGGAAGGAGCAGTGATGTAGAAGGTGCCATAATAGCAGAAAGAACAGACCCTCATCAGGGAAAGGGGATGGGATTCAGAGATGGATATACAGGTGGTCCTCGACTTACAACCATTCATTTAGTGATCTTTCAAAGTTACAACGGCACGGAAAAAAATGACTTATGACCATCTTTATGATGGTTGCAGTGTTCCACAGTCATGTGATCCTCTCTGGTGACCTTCTGCCAAGCAGAGTCAATGGGGAATTGTCAGAGTATATTCATGAACTGGAATAGAGCATGGTAACAAGGTCAGCCAATGAATAGGCATAGCAACTAAATCAGCCAATGAGAACTGTTTGGAAACTGAAACTAGAAGTAGCCTAGGCGTGGCTCTATATTAAGCTCTGCAACTCTGCAGCTATGTGTGAAGCTCCGAGTGTGTCTATTGGAAATGAAACTGCTTCTCTCTTCTGCTGTGTATAATGCTTGCCTGCTGAACTAAAGTGAAACTGGTGTCTGTTTCTGAGCTGCTGAGTTGCTGCTGAAACTCTGAACTTGTAACATGCCTACTTCTGTCTGAGTTTGCTCCATGTTGGAGAAATCTACACCCGGTTTGTAAAATCTACTTATTATGTTTATAAAGACATTAAATGAAGCATCAGCCATCTGGTGTTTACTTTTCTGGCGCTGAATTAATGCTGCAAAATTCTGAATAGAAGCCAGATTCCCTCAACAACCAGGTTACTAATTTAACAACGGCAGTGATTAACTTAAGAATCTATGGTAAGAAATCTCATAAAATGGGGCAAAGCTCACTGAATGAATTTTTCTCTCAGCAACATAAATTCTGGGCTCAATTATGGCTTTAAGTTGAGGACTACCTGTATGTATGTATGTGTGTGTGTGTTTGTTTGTTTGTTCGTTTGTTTAAGAAATTTTATATTGCCACCTACTCACCCAGGGCAATTCAAGATGGCTTACACAAATATAAAAACATCATTTAAAAATAAAAATAATAAAAGAAAATAATAAAATAATAAAAACGAACACATTAATAAAAAATAGTATTTCTTTATATTTATGGATGGTGGGAAGGGGTTGCCATTTCCTTCTGCTACTGTCATGAAATAATTTGGCCCCCTTGTTTTTGGGACAGCAAACTGGGAGCATTGCCAATCCATGAATGCTAGCCAAAAGTGAAATCCTGTTTGTGTTTGCTTGTTTCTTCTAAAAAAAAAAACCCAGAAACTCATTTGAGGGTATATAATGACTCATATGTCTCTTCCAATGTGTCCATTGGACCTCATCTAGTCACGTTGAAAAATGAAAAAGCCTACACACTAAGATCAAGAAAGTTTATTTTGCAGAAAGCTTCTTCCTTCTTCCAGGTTTACCTGAACTGACCATATGACTTCACAGTATGACGTGGTTATTTGATCATTCTAGGAAGTTCTAGAAAAGGGAAAAATGGTTTTGAGGCAAAGGGTGCAGAGCAGTGGTGGGATTCTTTTTTTTTTTAATTACCGATTCTGTGGGCATGGCTTGGTGGGCGTGGCAGGGGAAGGATACTGTAAAATCTCCAGTCAGAGGTGGTATTTGCTGGTTCTCTGAACTACTCAAAATTTCCGCTACCGGTTCTCCAGAACTGGTCAGAACCTGCTGAATACCACCTCTAGCGCAGAGTTGCTACTGTAAGCATATATACTTGTTAAAAGTTAAACAAAGCTGAAAACATACAGTACCTTGGCCCCTTCATTTATTTTAGAAATGTTCAGTGCAAATCAGATTTTTTAAAAAGAAGGACAATAATAATGGTGGTGGTGATGATAATATTTTAACTTGTCTAATTTATTGAAAATGGTTAGAAAAAACAATAATATAATGCTTTGTTATTGTGGATATAAAGAAGATATTGGAGGCTCAGCCCATCTTTGATAATAGTCCCTAAAAAGTCCTAGAAAATTATTTTAAAACTGCCAAAATATTTGGGTGATATTATAAGGAATACTAAGGAGAGGTGCCTTGGGGGGTGGGGGTGGGAAAGAAGCATTGTAAAAACTTTGTACATATCTGGAAACTTACTTTTCCAACTTTAAATTTATCTTACAAGAATCTGAAGCACAACATCATGCTGTGCAATTGTTTGGAAGTTGAATATTTCTCTCGAAGTGTTTATTCTATGTGAACATACAGTAGCACGAAGTGGGGAACTATTGTAGCATGCCCAGTTTCCCTGGTGAGATTCCCTGGCAGAGAACTAGGAACATCTGGGACCAAACAGATGCTTATCCAGTATGACTTCAAAAATGTCCAGGTTCAGACTTGACTCACGCTGTGGGAAACCTGGAAAAGAGATCAAAATTAGAGGCACATGCTTTGATCATCAGAAGATGGCTGAGATCTACCGTGTGGGTTTTCTTTTTTTAGGCAGAGAAAAAAATACTCTTCTGCCACAGTTCTGAAGATCTGCCAGAACCAATGCACCTGTTCTTAGACTGCTATTATTTCCACCCTTCTAAGGCTCATCCTGGGAGTTCCACAGGTGGGCAGTACTATGGACAGGAGAAAAAAGTTCCCCCACTAGCTTCAGGTCTTGCTTTCCTCAGTGGACAAGGTACATCATTTTACACCGTTGGGGAACACGGGCAAGCAAAAACAGGAAGGTTCTCCAAGACAAGCAGTGTGATTTAGAGAGGATTTAAAAAAAAAAATCAACACTTAATCAATACATAAGGAGCCTTAGGGGGAGAGGTTGATGTCCCTGTAGTTGGGCTAGTTAAAGACCAAACAAGATGGGGAAACGATTTCCCCAACTGCTAGTGTTCAAACTTTTTCTTGTAGCCACTGCTCTTATGAATGCCAGCAATGACTTTTTAGGACAAGGCCTATGCTCGGTGAAGTTTCTTGAAAAAGCAGGTGAACTACTGCCAGATCTGAGGGTACCATTGTTTATTTCCAGTTTGGGGCAAAAGCTATCCTTGCCGCTGTAATGATGTGTAGTACCGTGTTTCCCCGAAAATTAAGACCTACCCCAAAAATAAGACCTACCCCGAAAATAAGACCTACCCCGAAAATAAGACCTAGTGTGTTTTTGGGAGCCAAAAAATATAAGACAGTGTCTTATGTTAGGGGAAACATGGTATGCGATTTGTTCGTGGTTTCGTACATGAATAATGTACATTGTTCTACATGAATATGGTAAGTGTTTTTTTTCATTATATATATATATATATATATATATTTGTTTTCGTAGATTTTCACGGGTATTCTCAACCTTACACGGGACAAGACCCGAATACACCAAGACCTACATATATATATATATATATATATATATATATATATATATATATATATAAGACCTACCCCGAAAATAAGACCTAGTGTGTTTTTGGGAGCCAAAAAAAATATAAGAGTGTCTTATTTTCGGGGAAACACGGTATTAGATGGTGGTGTTTTTTTGTCCCATGTTGGTTCTGGTTGAATAAATAGGAAGTAAAGATGTCTAGTGAAAATGATCAAAGAAATACTAAGGAAAAATAGGAATAAGGCTATAATGTGTATATAGTTATGTATATATGTAAAGGAATATAAATAAATAAATATTGTATTATAACGTAATAATAGCATAAATAAGTAAGGATTTAGTAAATAAGTTAGAGATTTACTTGTAGCAATGACTTTAATTGACACAAATAGATATGTACACTGTTAATGTAAAATGCTGCAAAATGTGAGAACATGTTTCTCTTTTTTTAAATTATTTTTTGAAACTTTGAATAAAATTTATTTTTTAAAAAAAGAAAAAAAAGAAAAAGCAGATGAAAGGGTAGCCTTGTGGAAATGCTTACTTTTCTATGGATGGGAGGACTTGTCCAATAATCTCCTAGAGTGCGGGAGAGCTTGAAGCCAGAGGCAGCAAGAGCTGGAAAGCATTGCTTCAAAACACCAGTTGTGTTTGTCAACCAGGTTTCAAACGGAACGGCAGGTGTTGTTGTGAAACCTAGGGTGGAGGAGACAACTCCAACTGGAAACAGTAGGATTTATATTAATTTGGGGAAGACTTCAAACATTTTTTCAGAAACCCTTTGAACATGGGCTCAAGGCTGAGTGGTACACAGTCTTAGATCAACAACAACTTCTTCTTCCTCCTCCTCCTCCTCCTCTTCTTTTGACAACTACCTTCCTTCCTCTGCCAAGTCCAAATCACCCTCCTACATTTTCTGTGTAGATACCCACCCAACTCTCAACCTTTCAGCTGGCACCACTATAAAGCCAGCCAACCACTTTCTGTGTGCCAGTCATGCAATAATGAGCCAAATGGGCAGTTGAATACAATAATCCAATAAAATGGGTGGGTGTTTTATATTGTGTGTGAAGAAAAAGAGAGAGAGAAATGCCTTGCTGTCTGTCTCTCTTGGAGAAAATCCAAGGGATAAGGAATAAGGGATGTAGAGTTCTGGAGAACAAACAGTGCAGGCTCTAGTCTTTATACAACTATATTCTAGAGTTGTTATGCACACATTCTGCACATGGTAGCAAGTCATATCAATTTGCGGCACTCCATGATACACCTGCATAATACCACTGCCATGTGAGACACTCAGGTCTCCTACATGTTTCTGGATGCAGTACAAAATGCTGGTTATTGCTCTTAAAATCTTATATGACATAGGACCCGGACACTTAGGAACCCACTCATCTCCAGTGGTATCCACCCATCAGCCTAGATATGGGAAGGTGGGAATGCTCCCCTTTTATTTATTTATTTATTATTTATTTATTTACTTATTTATTTATTTGTCAAGCATGTACCAATCGGGCTTCCGGCCTGGTTTCAGCACGGAGACGGCATTGGTCGCACTGTTGGATGATCTCTGGAGGGCACGGGACAGGGGTTTTTCCTCTGTCCTGGTCCTATTAGACCTCTCAGCGGCTTTCGATACCATTGACCATGGTATCCTTTTGCACGCAGGGTTGGGGTGGGGGCACTGTTCTTCGGTGGCTCTCCTCCTACCTGAGGGCGGTGCAATCGGTGTTGGCAGGGGGCAGAGGTCGTCCCAAGGGCTCACTTGTGGGGTCCCTCAGGGGTTGGTCCTCTCCCCTCTTATTTAACATCTACATGAAACCGCTGGGTGAGATCATCCGTGGTTTTGGGGTGAGGTATCATCAATATGCGGATGATACTCAATTGTATATCTCCACCCCAAACCAGATCAGTGATGCCCTCTCCATGATGACTCGCTGTCTGGATGCGTGCGAATCTGGATGGACGGCAACATGCTTCGACTCAACCCGGCCAAGACTGAGTGGTTGTACATACCGGCATCCCGTTCCAGTTTAGAATGTCCATCGTTGACCATAGGGGAGTGGTGTTGCCCCTGTGGATAGGGCGAGGAACCTGGGGTCCTCCTGGATGCACGCTCCGGTTGGAGGAGCAGGTGGGAGCCGTCGCCAGGGGGCCTTTGCCCAGGTCCGGCTGGTTCGCCAGCCGCCCGTTCCTGGACCGGATGCCCTGCGCAGTCACTCATGCCCTTGTTACTTCGCGACTCGACTACTGCAACACTCTCTATCTAGGACTGCCCTTGCATACCATCCGGAGACTGCAGCTGGTGTAAAATGCGGCGGCTCGGGCGGTGATGGGAGTTTCCCAGTTCTCCCATGTTAGCCCCCTCCTGCGCTACCTTCATTGGTTGCCGGTTGCCCTCCGGGTGAGATTCAAGGTTTTGACTTTAACATACAAAGTCCTACATGACATGGGTCCTTATTACTTAAGGGAGAGACTGCTGCCGACATCGAATGCTAACCGCCCTGTACGAAGTCACAGACAGGGACTCCTTGGGGTCCCATCAGCTGGGCAATGCCGGCTGGCGGTCCCCCGACGACGTGCCTACTCTGTCGCGGTCCCTGAACTCTGGAACCAACTTCCCCTGGGGCTCCGCTTGGCCCCTGACCTCCGCACCTTCCGCCATGACCTGAGGACCTGGTTATTTGACCAATCCGGGCTGTGACCTATGGGTGGGGTGTTTTTAAATTTTTTGGTTTTAAGTTTTGTATTAATTGGGACCATTAGTTTAATTCTTTTTAAAATATTTATTGTGTTTGTTTTTATTGTAAGCAGCCCCGAGTCTTCAGAGATGGGGCGGCATATAAGTCCCATTAATAAATAAATAAATAAATAAATAATATTAGATAACAGATATAATTAGAAGATGATTATGATTACATGAAATGGGTATGAATAAAAGGGGACATTAGGACAGGGACGGCAGGCGTTGGTGCGCTTATGCACGGCCCTTAAAGATCTCTTAGGAATGGGTGGTCTAAGGTTAAAGTTTTGGGGCTTTGGGGAAGAAACCACAGATTCAGGTAGTGCATTCCAGGCATTGACCACTCTGTTGCTGAAGTCATATTTTCTGCAACTGAGTTTGGAGCGGTTTACCTTAAGTTTGTATCTATTGTGTGCTCATGTATTGTTGTGGTTGAAGCTGAAGTAGTCATTGACAAGTAGGACATTGTAACAGATAATTTTACGTACTATGCTTAGGTCAGACCGAAGACGGTGTAATTCTAAGTTGTCTAAGCCCAAAATTTCAAGTCTGGTAGTATAAGGTATTCTGTTGCAAGCAGAAGAGTGGAGGACTCTTCTAGTGAAATATCTCTGGATTCTCTCAGTTGTATTGATGTCCGATATGCAGTGCAGGTTCCAGACAGATCAGCTGTATTTGAGAATTGGTCTAGCAAATGTTTTGTATGTTCTAGTTAGCAGTACAATATTACCAGAGAAGAAGTTTTCTGTGAAATAAAATCATCTTATGAAACCTAGGAAGTTTACCTTGTCTATTATGGTGCCCACCCTGTGATACACTCTTGTTCCTGCAGTTTGGATGGTCCAAACCCTGTTGGCTTTTCAGAAGCCTGCTTAAAAACTATTTCCTTAGTTAGGGTTTAGGGCTAGGATGTTACTGGATCCCATTCTGTGTGCTTTGCTCTTTGTTGGTTAAGCAGTTTTTTTTTTAAACATCCAGTGTCTTTTATTATTCTTTAAATTTTTATATGTATTTTTTTATTTTTATGGGCCATTAAAAACTGCAGAATAAACAAATAGATATCTCAGTTACTTTTCTCCAGCTGCACTTCTGATTCTGTGTAAAATCTAGAATAAAACATGCCAGGTAAAAACCTTTCTCCTCCTCTGCTGAAGTACAAAGAAAGAGCACTGGAAGCAGAATTTGAAATGTCAGCTTGTATAACAATTAGGATCAGAACAGTTTTGTAGAATTTGGAAGGAGAAGGTAAGTTTTGAGTCCTGTAACATTTTTCATTCTCAAAGTGACCGCCTAAGCTGACCACCACTTTGAATTAATGATCTCTTGTGCTGGTCTAGTATGGTGTTATTTTCAATTACTGAAAATGACCATCTGGCTGCTGTAATGATATATAATGTAATGGAGAGTCAGTTTGGCCTAATGGTTAAGGCATTAGGATAGAAAGCAGGACACCCTGAGTTCTGGTCTCATTTTAACCATGAAAGCTAATTGGGTAACTTTGGGCCAGATCCTCTTTTTCAGCCCAACTTACCACAGGGGTGCTGTAGTGGCAAAAATAGGAGGAGGAAGGTGTGTTACAATAACACTGAGTTATTTGTAACACACCTTCCTCTTCCTATTTTCACCACTACAGCATTACAAAAAAATAAAGGCAGGATACAAATAAATAAAACAATACATTTGTTGAAAATAATATTGTAAGAAAAACCTTGGGAGACAGGCTAAAGAGACCGTCACATAAGAGACAGCATAGGCCACAACTAGATAATAGGTAGAGTAAGAGGTTTTAAAGGGACACTCCTTAATTTCTCAGGCTGCAAAGGAGGGTGGGGGGAATTATACTTTATAGACTTGCCAGATTCTGTAGATGTAAGCTTTACAATAAAGTAGAATTAGTTCATCTGGTTGTAATTTCTATCTGGATTCTTCTGCCAGGCTGACAGCTGCTTCTTTGAAAGAGCTGAGTATCAATGCCTCTTTGGTACAATCTGTAGGGAAATGTGCTGGCCGGCCCACCATGGAGAATTTACACTGAGTAATGAAAGGTAGGATTTGGTCCTAAGCCCTTCCCCTCTATAAATTCTTCAGATGTTTTCCGGAAGAACAAATATAAACTTAATGTAACCCACTCCAAACTTGATTGCAGGAAGTACGATTTCAGCAACAGAGTGGTCAATGTCTGGAATTCACTACCTGATTCTGTTGTCACCTGCTTAAACCCCTACTCCTTTACCCTCAAACTAACCTCTATTGACCTCACCTCATTCCTAAGAGGTCTGTAAGGGGCATGCATAAGCGCACAATCATGGCTACCGTCCCTGTCCTATTGTCCCCAATTATTAGTTCCTATTTCTTATATTTAAATTTATGTTTATTCTTATTTCTATTGTATTGTAAGCTTTTGAAAAAAATAAAAATAAAATAAATAAATAAACAATGCATATTTGGTGGGATAGCAGGCTGTGGGACTGATACTTGTTCAGAAAAGCCCTAGTCTAAATGCTGAGTTAACTGCACTCATGATTTGAGTACAGGTAAGGGGTGGGATTCTACCAGTTTTGTCCGGCTCTGTAGAACTGGTAGCTCTGAAGAGCAGCAGACATAGAACCAGTTCTATGTCTGCTGCTGTTTTGGCCCACCTGCCTGCCCGGGCTCTTACCTGACCTTTATTTCCTGTTTTTTCAACCTCAGCTGCTGTGCGAGGCACAGCTGCGGTTGAAAAAGCAGGAAAAAAGTGCATATTCAAACGCTGCTTCCCTGCACTCAGCGCTACTCAGCTGTCCAGGCAGCAAGCTGATGAAGATTTACACACGCGCGCAGCGTTCAGGGAAGCACATTGTAAATCACCGAACCAGTAGTTAACCCTGTCGGATCTTACCCCTGGTACAGGTAGACATTGATGTACAACAGTTCGTTTAGTGACTGTTTAAAATTACAACGGCACTGAAAAAAAGTGACTTATGACCATTTTTCACACTTATGACCATTGCAGTATCCCCATGGTCATGTGATTTACGTTTGGATGCTTGACAACTGACTCACATGTATGATGGTTGCAGTGTCCCAGAGTCACATGATCATTTTGCAACTTTTGTGACTTTATGACAAGCAAAGTCCATGGGAAAGACAGATTTACGTAACAAACATGTTACTAACTTATCAACTGCAGTAATTCACTTAACAACTGTGGCAAGAAAAGTAATAAAATGGGAGAAAACTCACTTAACAAATTTCTCACTTAGCAACATAAATTTTGGATTCAATTGTGGTCGTAAGTCAAGGACTATCTGTATTATCCTGTTGCCTGTATTGCAATAATACCTCTGCTGTTTGTTCTAATGGGGCCTTGAGATCTGTAGCCATGGTCTATGAACAGAATGCAGGATTCAGTGTTGCTGATGAGACAGTAAGGAAACTGTTTTTAAGATCAATCTCGATTCCTGTGAGGCAGGCAAACTGGAAATAAAAACCACTCATATATCTGGAAATAATGTTGTTGTTGTTGGTGTTGTTACAAGTGGGACTTATAATTGGCATTTGGAGTTCTGGCCATCGCAACATCCCTGCAATCACATGATTGCAATCTTGTTCTTATTTTGATATCGTAGTGGGATCCAGTCATACAATCATGATGTCCTAACATTCCAGATTATTTGAAGGACTGTATTTTTCCAGTCATATCTACTGATCTATCACAGCACGGAGGCAGGGAATGTTACAGGTCCTCTCTCCTAGTAGGACCAAGAAAGGCCTTCTCCTTAGCAACTCCCTCTCTGTGGAACATCATCCCTGGAGAGATAAGTGTCAACTCTGAATCAAACATGGCTGAAGCCATCTTTTGCTGCTTCATAGTTGCCACATGCTCTAGGGGAGGGGGAAAGTAGATAGGAAAGTTGAAGGGCCTTGGTGGCTCAGGCTGTTAATTGCCTGCACTTAAGTTCCAGCTGCCTACAACTGCTGTAGGCTCGAATCCCACCAGGCTCAAGGTTGACTCAGCCTTCCATCCTCTCCGGGTAGGTAAATTGAGGACCCAAGATTGTTGGGGGCAATTAGCTGACTTTGTAAAAATGCTGCTTAGTAATAAGCAGGCATATACAATGGAATGAAGGCTATTGCTGAGCACACTGGGTTTTACCCCAAAAATTGTAAGCCGCCCTGAGTCTCCGGAGAAGAGCGGCATATAAATGTAATTAAAAAAAAAAGGTAGACCATCGGCAGACAAAACAACGAGCCTTCCCATGAGAATCAAGGTCATCCCAACAGGTGGCAGTTGAAGGAGGAGAGGAGTGACCAGGGAGTCCGGCGAATGTTTTAATTGGACCATGTGACTTGGAACAATTGGGGAGGGAAACAGTTACTCTTTTAATTATGCTATTAACACGGGAATCTTCAGAGTTGGTTTTCACTAGCTGTGCTGGTATGATGTATCGAATAAACATGTTCTTTGAGGGACCTGCCTGCCTCAGAGTTCTGGTTTCTTTGGATGCGTTACTCAGAATGCTGACATTAAGATTGGTTCCCCACTTTGACACTCTTTAGCAAGGCCCTGAAGACATGTGTCAACTCATAAAACATTTCTATGGCCATTTTATAGTTGCCAACAGAAAGGGAGGGAGAAAAGGGCTTTGAAAGAGCACTGCAGCAGCTTGGAATCGAAAGGGCATTCTGTGCATAGTTTTTCAGAGATTGTAACTAGGTGACTGAAGTTTTCGCCGTGCAAAAATCTATATGGAGGACATGATTGATGACTCTTGGCTGTGGACATGTTTTGTTGGTGAATATGAATTATGATACACCCAGAGGGGTGGGGGAAAACCAGGGTCAAGGGTGACCATGAATTACGTGTCTCAGAGTTGGCTTCACCCAGGTCATGCCGATATGTTAACTGCCAATAAATCCTGTGTAGTTTTGGAAGTTTGGCTCAACACTCCTGATTTAATTGGGGTAACTGCCGGAATCCTGACAATATGGTTCTGTCAGCAGTCCTGGGGACCCAGAGTGGTATGGAGCCCATCAAGTGGCAGGTCTGATTGTTGTCACCAAGGGGTGAAGTTTTAATGGTTTTTGTAGAGGGATTTTATGTTGTACGTTGCCCGGAGTATCAAGTTTGAGTTGGGTAGCTGTATAAATTTTCTTAATAAATAAATGATTTCCCTGTCATGCTTCCCACAAACTACAGGACTACCTGTATATTTAAGATGATTAAGGTGGAATTATTCTGAGTCTGTTTCTCACACTCCCTCACTCCCTCAGCTAAAATCCTTGGCTAAAATAAAAAGTAGGTTCTCCTGCTTGAGCAGGGGGCTGGACTAGAAGACCTCCAAGGTCCCTTCCAGCCAGTGGTGGGATTCAAATTCTTTTACTACCGGTTCTGTGGGCATGGCTTGTTGGGCGTGGTAGGGGAAGGATACTGTAAAATCTCCAGTCAGAGGTGGTATATGCCAGTTTTCCAAACTACTCAAAATTTCTGCTATCGGTTCTCCAGAACTGGTCAGAACCTGCTGAATACCATCTCTGCTTCTATTCTATTCTATTCTATTCTATTCTATTCTATTCTATTCTATTCTATTCTATTCTATTCTGAAATTCCTTTTTGCAATGGTTCTGTTTCCTTCTTCATTTTCCCAGGGGCTGCTAAGTTTTCCATCACTCTGTGTATGTGTGTGCATGTTGTGTGTGCATGTGCACCTACACATATTTGTATTATTTATTAATATACAGTGCAAGACCCCCCAAAAATCTTTCAAAATATACAACAATTAAAATGCATACATAAAAATTACAGGGAAGCCCCAAACAATCAAAATTGTGAGGAAGGCACCACAACATTGCTTGTGTGCATCTGCATGAGATAATCACACACAAGCACATGTACAAATGAACAAACACAGTGGTGGGATTCAATTTTTTTTTACTACCGGTTCTGTGGGCGTAGCTTGGTGGGCATGGCAGGGGAAGAATACTGTAAAATCTCCAGTCAGAGGTGGTATTACAAACTACTCAAAATTTCCTCTACCGATTCTCCAGAACTGGTCAGAACCTGCTGAATACCACCTCTGAACAAATACCATTTCTTGCCATCTTGCTTTCCAATATTTTCAGGAACAATCATTAGTTTTATGCATGATTATTACAAGAATTAGAAGATACAGGTAGGTTAGGAGTAAAATATTATTTGAGATCAGCCAGAAAAATAATTTCCTAGCAACACAACAAATGTATCACAGGGTAGGTATTTTAAAACTTATTGTCAAAGAATGCATGAGACACGATATATTAAGAAAAGCAAGGTTGTTTCCTAAGGAACACTAAGTTTTTTTATTATGAATGAAGTCATTAATATTTTAAAATTGTTTTGTTTAACATAGTTAATGTTTAAGTATGCGGTCATCAGTCTGGATTTGCACCCGTGCCTTGTGAGAACGTCCTGTACCTGTCACATATTGTGACATTCCTTTTTTTTTCCTTAGAGAAAACCAAGCAGCTTCGGTAGTAATGAGCTAAAAATCAGATATGCAGGGAAAAAATATTATAAAAGATTAAAAAACGATTGAATAAAATAAAGTCGAACTGGGTACATTGCACAGCCTGCCTAAATTTAAAAATGAGTGACACTAAAACTCTGATGATATCTTTAATGTTGTAACTCACGTTGATTGAAGCAAATGTGCATTAGGGCGATAGAAACATTTTAAATATAAAGATTAATAAAATCCAACCAATCCCCACCCAATTTTACTCTTGCCCTAGTTTGATTCCCCTAAAAGAATGGCGACATAAATAAAGAAAAGTGAATTATGAATAAGAGTCATGAGATAATTGATAAGAAAACTGATTTGAAAATGTAATTGACAGATTTGCCAGGAAATATTAATGCTGACTATCTGTCATTGAACAAATGGTGAAATATTAATATTTCAGCATTTGATATATTGATATAATTCTCCACCGTGCATCATTTCAGGACAAAGGAACCTATAACATAAATGACTTAGGACAAGGGGTCCTACACTTTTTGCCATCCACATAATCTTAATGTACATATCTGCCCTAAAAATCCAAACACCAAAATGAATATAAATGAACAGTGAAAACAATCCAATGAAACTTCAGGAAAGGTGAAATTATAGTAACAAGGCAACTAAAAGATTCTTTACACCTTCCCTGGACTCTTATCTGTATCTCCACAAGCAAAATACACCTCACAACTTGAGAAACCTTGGTTTAGGAGATGAGAGTTTGTACACTTCTTGTCTTCATACCTTTGGTCCCAAAATTGTTTCTTTCCAGCAGATCTGGGGGTGAAATCCAACTATGGTAGCAATGGGAAACTCAACTTGTAATAGTTTATAAATGTTTGTGACCTTGATATTTTATTTTACTTCTCTTCCTCTTCTAAGAGCCAGAAGCAATGATATCCAATCCCAATCACCTTCTTTTCATTGCTTTATCCACTACTCATCATTATTCTCAGTTCTCTGTTATATGTTTGGGAACGACATTTTGCAAAATCAGTTTAATGAACCTTGGAATAATGGACTTTGGGAGAACACATAACGGAGCATATAAGTTTTGGATCTGATTCACCATGTAAGTTCCTCCTCCTATGCTGTTTAGATAGCAACCATCTAAGGATACTTGGGTCAGAACTGGGGTTATGGCATTAGCAGTACATCAGGGAATCAGAAGGATCATCTCCCCCATTATTCACCTGGTGAGTCCTTCCAAAGACAGGAGTAGTGGTTGTGTAGTTAACTTCATTTGTATTGGTGACTGTGAGAAGGAAAGAGAGGAAGAAAATTCTCCTATGTCCCGCCTGGTTGCACGAGAATGGCTTAGAAAGGGGCCATTGCCTCCTTAAGCAGTCCTATTTATTTACATCTATATGAATATATGATCTAGTGCGGCAGCCCCAGAGGTGGTATTCATCAGGTTCTGACCAGTTCTGGAGAACCGGTAGCGGAAATTTTGAGTAGTTTGGAGAACAGACAAATGCCACCTCTGACTGGCCCCGCCCTCATCTATTTCCTGCCTCCCGAGTCCCAGCTGATCAGCTGGGTCTTCTTTTGTTGCCCTGCACAGGAGAACGAAGCTGGAAAGCAGGTTATTGGGGTGGGGAGGGAATGGGATTTTTGCAGTAACCTCCCCCTGCCACGCCCACCAAGCAATGCCACGCTCATCAAGCCATGCCCACAGAACCGGTAGTAAAAAAAAATTGAATCGCACCACTGGCAGCCCCCAGCTTTTAGGGCACCAGGGACTGGGTTCATGGAGAGAAGTTTTTCTGTGGACCAGAGGGGACGTGGTTTCACATGCTGCCTGCATCCTGCGGATGGGGCTTAGCTTGTTGTTGCACAGCCCTGTTTCTGGCATGCCTCGGCCCGGTGCTGGTACACATACCAGGGTTTGGGACTCCTGATCTAGTGGGTTCTAATATGTGGGATTTGTTTGATTTGGAAATAGCAGACTCAATTAATCTAAAATTGTTGTAAAATTGATTTTAGGGTGGTATGATACAAAACCAGGTCGCCATGGCTCATTTTAAAAACACACCTATATTTAAAGCAGACCATGGCTTCATACAAAATGTTAAATCAGCTAATGAGACTCACTGTCAAGAGAGCACGTATAGAAGCATGTGCAGCCTTAACCACATGATGCACCTGGGAGTATATTCTATTTGATTCAACATGGTTGCTTTAGAATAGATTTATACAGGGTTGTCCTTTAATTTCTCTGAATAAGTTTTCCTAGCTAAAAAGACACGAAAAATCTAAATTTTCTAACAATTCTACCTCTTTTCAGCAAACGCTATGAATTTTTCATATTCTATTTTCAGAACAATTTCAGCATATCATATTTTATCATTTGAATTGTAAAGATGTAGAAGTCTTCACCTTTTTTTGCAGAGTAAAATATTTGAGAAGCAGTAGCTGACACAATTTGGTATAGTTAAAGAACAGATGAGGAATTGTTCAGAGAGTGGATAAGCTTCTTTTTAGCTTCCTATATTCATTTAACCGTAGAAGTAAGAATTTGCTTCCAGGAACAAGGAGCACTCCAGAATAAAATGTTTCTCCCACAATTACCCAGTCTAAAATGTATATATCTTCATCAAGGGCACACCTGTTTATATGTGGAATGAAAGGCGAGATGGATTGAGTGGATAAACACTTGGGCTCTCTAAAGATAGACTGAAAGCTTTTAGAGGAGAATTGTGCTTTACTTTTTCAATTCTCCCGGGTATCATTAAGGAAAGCTGTTAGTTATGGAGACACTTAGAGTTTAGCACTGTGTTGCATCCTGGTAGCTCCTATTTCAATAGGGAACATCAAAAAGACATAAAACTGAATGCTCCTTCAGGGTGCGAGAAATGTTCCAAGGTTTGTCCCATTCACAAGGTTTCATTTTCCTGCACAGCCTGATCCCCACGAATATGTTAGCAAGCTGAAAATGTGGATTGATGAGTTCTGTGCAGACATTGGCACAGGATTAGGACTTGTGATATTCTTGAGCCTATACCTGGCTTACAAATCAAGTCCTCCCACATTACAGTTTTGGGGGGGGGGGGAAAGCTAAGAAATGACACGAGTGTTGCATTGATGCACTTAAACCAGATGCTTCTGTGCCATATGTCTGGTACAGTGGGAGCGTGGATGTTGTTTTAGCATCTGGAGCTTTGGCAGGCACAGCCAAGTTAATTTGGCTCCTGAGGCCCCAAATCCATAAGCGATCATCCAACTGCCTGACAATAAAAATATGACATTAATAAATGTAATAAGAACCATTTGCCTTCTTTGACACTCTTAAGCAGTTGCTGAGGGTGGTTGACTTCCCTTATCTAATGAAGGAATTGGCCTTGTTCATCATTAGAGAAGTTTCTTCCACATGTGGCCTGAGGTGCAAATGGCCCATTGCTGTATATGAGCTTCCAACCATATAAAGAAGTGGCAATGGCTGAAGGGTGGCAAACAGATGTTATTTGCCATTCAGCTCTAATTTACTGTATCAATTATTAAAGGATCCCCTTGTGCCTTTCCATCTTTGATAGCCTTGTGGCGTGAGGAGCAAGTCAATGGCTAAGCTAATTGCAATAAGCAGAAGTGGTATTTAATGCACTGGACACTTTCAACTGCAAAGTAGTTCCAATTAGAGTTTGTAAGTGATGTGACAGCAGTTTGCCAAGCCCCAAAATAGCCCCTCGTTTGTCAAAGCTTATGGCAGCTTTCTGATCATCTCCCCAGCCACAGGACCTGAAAGTACCTTCAAAAAGCTTCCTTTCATTGATCTTTAGTCAGATGCTGACTGAAAGGCAGACGACTCTGCCAGAAAGAAGACAGATAGGTGCTGCACCATCATGAGAAATGTCATTCGCTTAATGAAAGAGGGGGACCTGTTTGTGATTTAGGTGGACGTTTGTGTCTATGGATGCCCACCCACACAACACAGGTACAGAAGCCAGACACGTTCAGTGAAATGAAAGTTCAACTTTCATGCTGGTGTTTTAAGATGAAAACCAAGGACATTTTAGGCTTGTTACACGCTCTGTGTAGCCCCATTGAAGCAAGGGGATTTACTCTGAGTAGGCACCTCTAAAATTGCAACGCTAGGGCTGTCGTTAAACACAGGAGCACTTCTCAGTAGATTTGCATAATCTTACATGCTTAATAATCTGATACCGAGGTCTTCGTGGAGTCATAATCACAACTACATTCACATGGAAATATATTTTACTGAGAGTTCACTTCAGGGTTTAAAATACGAAATTATTTTAAGGATTATTGTTTACAGTATTCTACCTTTACATGGTGCTCCGAGCTGCATTTGGCTTCAAGTCACATAATCCCATAATGGGAGAAGAATCCCTCTTGAATGTTGAAATCTAACATATGTGGAGCCATCAGTTGAAAAGATTTAGAGCTTAGAACTATACATTGCTCCAGGATAACATATGAAAGTTGCAATGAATTCTAGTATCTATAGAACCTTGCAGACACATTAACTTTTTCACAAAACCCTAGGAGGTGGTGGTGATGAAGAAGAAGATGATGGTGAAGATGATGCCCAAGAGTGAAAAAGTACTTGTGAGATTTTCATTCCCAAACACCAATGTAGCCTAATAGGACTGTGACACTATGTACCATACTTTATGAGATGGACATTCCTTTTCTTTCAATATACCACCCTGTGTAACTATTGTATTAGTCTACAAGTAGGCAACATCACTCTGTCCAGTTAGATTCAGATTCAGTCCCAGTGAATATGACCAATAGTGAAAGGTACAGGTAGTTATCACCTTATAGTGGCAATTGGGACCGGAATTTCCACCGTTAACTGATGTTATCATAAAACGAGGATGTATGAGAAGCCAAAGACTGGTGGTAACCATCATTCAATGCCATAGATGGCAAAAGGGGACCCCATCCCCTTTTGCCATCTATGGCATTGAATGATGGTTACCATTCAACGGTCCTAAGTATGAACCCATTCCCAAGCATCTTGCATTTTAATCACATGATGATCATGGGGATGCTACAAAGGTTGTAACTGTGAAAAATGGTCACAAGTCACTTTTTTCAGTGCCGTTGTAACTTTGAACGGTCATTAAATGAAGTGTTGGAAGTCAAGGAGTACCTATATTTGGTTGAAGTATATTCTGAGTGTGAATGAGTGATCGTAAGCCAAACCTGAGAGCAAATGTAACACAACAAGAAGTGAAGAAGGTGTAATTGCATTTCAAAACATTGTCTGGCAGGTCACATTTAACCCTAACAGTAAGTTAAATAAATAAAATAATCTAGAATTTCCTGCTTATCTAAGTCATAGATAGCTTTGAATGATACCTCTACACTCATAAACTGAACTTGTGAGAAGAGACATTAGCGACATTACAATATGTCCTATAATACCATGTGGGAGGTGATTGTCTTGTCTGTATTTTGAGGGGTTAGGAATCTAAGACCTCCGTCCTTCTCATTAGTCTAGCTGTGCAAAGAGACCCAGAACAGGATGTTGTTAACTTACATTCCTGGCAAATCTTCGCCAGACTGTCAGAATGGTGTAAACGAGGCTAGAATATAAATGGGAACCGAATCCTCGGTGTTACTGAGTTGACAGTTTTCTCTGCAGAATGTGGGTTTTTCTTTTTCTGTAAATAATTTACTTGGATTTTTGACCTGCTAACATTCGTGCTGTAATATAATGTAAATAGCATAGGCAAAGCACTGAATATTCTCACTATCTTTTCAAAAGAACCCAAGATCTTAAGAGCATGCCGCAGAGTTCTGAAGCTCAGGGTTTGATGCCACAGGGAATTGGCAAGAAATCAGGTCAGAATGTGAGTCATATGTAATACTGAGTGAGTACTAATAGGCTGAAACAAGAATGAGCCTCATCTTATCACTTCTTACACGTCAAATTAGTCTGCTGGAAAATGGGGTTATGATCTAGGAATCTTATCCCCAGTTGAAATTATTTTGGTTCCTTTCTTTGAGAGTCACCTTTACGTTTTCTCTCTTGCAAAGAGGTAAGGCAGGAAAAATGTTTTTATCTATTTATTTATTTGCGTCCTACCTTTATTGTTTTTTTTTACAAGTAACTCAAGGCAGCAAACATAGCCAGCAACTTTTCCTCTTCCTATTTTCCCCACAACACAAAGCTGTGAGGTGCATTGGACTGAGGGAGAGAGAGAGCCGGGTTCAAAGTTACCCAGATGGCTTTCAGATCTGAGTGTGACTTGAACTCATAGTGTTCCCAATTCGTACCTGCTAGATCATAGATTTCTTTATACAACTCTGTAGGCAGATATTTAATGCCTTATGCACGGGAAACATTGTTAGGCATGAACTACATTCACTAAGCCTTAGATAAACTTCCATCACAAGGGTTCTTACTGGCATCTGTCACTGGATAATGGGTATAATTTGTTTTTTAATGACTACAACGGGAACAAACATCTTTAGCACTTCATCCTATAAAGGTGCTGGTAACAACCTATAAAGCCCTATATGGCTTGGGTCCAGGGTACTTGCAAGAACGTCTCCTGCCGTCGACGAATGCCAATCGCCCAGTGTCCTCCCACAGACGGGGCCTCCTGGGGGTACCATCAGCTAAACATTGTAGGCTGGCGGCCCCTAGGGGGAGGGCCTTCTCTGTGGGAGCGCCCACCCTCTGGAACCAGTTACCCCTGGAATTGCGCCTGGCCCCTGATCTCTGCTCCTTCTGCCGTGACCTTAAAACATGGTTATTTTCACAATCCGGCCTGGACTGACAGGGGATCGGGGTTTTAACTTGGAATGTTTATTTGGCTGTAATTTAATATTTTTCAAATTGTTTTAATTTTTGTATTGTTCATTTTTATATACGCCGCCCTGAGTCCTTCAGGAGAGAGGGTGTCCTATAAGTCCAAATAAACTAAACTAAACTAAACTAAAGACTCAACTGGGGTAGTCACAAGGCAGGTTGATTGTAGAAACTACCAAATCTCTGTTCCTCAAGAAAAACCTGACAGTGATGTGTGTTAGAATGTTTAAAAATTCATAAATAGAAAAGGTCTTTCAGCCATCTTCCAAAATTTAGAGAGTAAGTGCCATTCAGCCCCTCCTTCTGGAGAGTGACAGCTTCATTTCATTCTGACTAGCTTTCCATAATCCACTGGAAATGAAACACCCAGATTTCCCTGAATCCAAATTCTGGAGAGGATTTGTTTTAATCTCTAGATGGAGTGTTGTGGTTTGATGAGGGAAGATGAGATCTCTAATAGAGAATGATCAGTGTAGCACCATCATAGTTTAGGCTGACGCTGTCAGATGTATGAAATTCAAGCATTGAAAAGGAAGAAATTCATCTACTATGATGTCTATATAAAAGAACGACATGCAGAAAAACAGTTTGGGGTGTATTTATTTCATTAGTTATTTTCTGTCTCAAGCCACACTGAAGAAAGCTTTGCAGTTGTGCGAGCCACCATTTTTGCATCATCTTGGAGTTATTGTACTGGAAGTTTATTTTATTTATTTATTTATTTTGTCAATCGCTTACAAGATAATAAGGATAAGGATAAACATAGTTGTGAATACATGAAATGAATACATATAAGAAAAATAAAAGAAACAATAGGACAGGGACGGTAGGCACATTAGTGCACTTATGACAGACCTCTTAGGTGAGGTCAATAGTAGACAGTCTAAGGTCCCACAGAGTCAGGTAGAGTATTCCAGACATTGACCCCTCTGTTGCTGAAGTCGTATTTCCTGCAATCAAGTTTGGTGCGGTTAACCTTGAGTTTGTATCTATTGTGTGCTCTTGTATTGTTATGGTTGAAGCTGAAGTATTCATTGACCGGAAGGACATTGCAATGTATGATTTCATATACTATACTTAGATCGACCGAAGCCTAGTTCTAGGTTTTCTAGGTCTAGAATTTCAAGTCTGGTGGCAAAAGGTATTCTGCAACGAGTAGAGGAGTGTAGAACTCTCCTTGTGAAATATTTCTGGACTTTCTCAACCCATTCTCTATCTATCCATTCCTGCCTAGAAGGATCCATAGTGTGGTAACAAAGAAGACTATTTTTTTTTCATTCTGATCAGCTGGAACAAAAAATTGAGTCCATGGGCCCAGTGAAGAATTTAATCTCTGGTTTTAACTGATGGAGGTTTAGCGATTGGTTCAGAGTTTTGGCTCTAACGTAAGCTAAGATCCTTGAAGACTAAGAAAATCTAGGTGTACATACCTACAGTATAATACTGAGTGTGCACTGCAGGAGTTTCTTTTTTAAATCCCTGAGGGCAGGGAAACCCAGTTTCCAGCAGGATTTGACATGATGAAATAAAATACAGTTCTCCACTTTTTAGCCAGGATTCCCATGTGAATTATTGAAAGAGGAAAACCTCCTATCTGTGCAAGTGTTATGGTTACATATACTAAGTCATTTGCTTGTCGGGATGTCAGCTGGGAAAGGAAGGTTGTACTATGGCCCTGATGAAAATTGAACTCAGTTTCTAGAATTAATTTTTTTTAAATGACATAACGGCATGCAGTGCTATTTACATAATGTTTACATAGTTCATAAATGGAACATTGTGCACTGGTGATTTGAAAGTAGAGATGTTGGCCAGCACAAGTGGCAACGCTAGTTGGAAATGTATCAAGTCATCAGATAACAGTTTTGTAGTACTCTGGACAGCTCTGAAAAGCTAGATTAGAACTGATGCAAATAAAGAGGATTAAATATCTCGTGTGATCTTGTTTCTTAGATAGCTCATGAGAGGTTCAGCTAAGCTAGCCAAGAGTCAAAGATTGTGGAAACTATCATTTTTGTAGAATAACAGGTTGCCTACTCCTAGTCTACCGAGCACAGGTAATCCACAACTCACAACCCCACCGGGGAGTAGAACTTCCATTGCTAAGTGAAAACAGTTGTTAAGTGAGCTGTGCCCATTTTTTTAAAGAACTTTTTTTTGCTGCGCTGGTTAAACAAATCACCATAGTCACCGTTAACAGAATTTCATTATTGTTAAATGAATCTGGTTTCTCCTGTTGACTTTGATTGATAGCTGGGAAGGTTGTAAACGGTGATCATGTAACCCTAAGACAGGGTTGGAATTCAGCCGGTTCGGATCAGTTCAGGTGAACTGGATGTTAAATTTACGTCTGGTTTGCTGAACCAGTAGTTAAACCAACCGGCTGGCCCTGCCCACCCCGCCCCACCCCTCCCAGAAGTCTCCATGCGGCCTATTTTGGATGCAGGTAAATGCAGGGGCCACATGAAGGCTCTGGGAGGGAGGGGAAAATGGCCTGTTTTCACCCTCCCAGAGGCCCGACGAAGCCTCTGGACCCTGGGGAAGGCAAAAAACACCCCTTCCAGAAGTTCTGGTAGGCCACGCCCGCCATGGCCATGCCCACCCAGCAACCAGGCAGCAAACTGGTTGCTGGGAATTTTGAATCCCACCTCTACCCTAAGATACTGCAATTGTCATCATAAATGCCAAGTGCCAAGTGCCAGACTTTTGAACACATGACCATGGAGACACTGCAATGGTCATAAGTGCGAGGACCAATCATTAATAACTTTTTCCAGCAGCATTGTAACTTTGACAAAATGAATGGTTGTAAGCCAAGAACCCCCTGTCTAGTGTAGAAGAGTGAGACGTTCTCTTTGTGCCTTGGTATAAATTAAATCAATCTCTGTGTCATGTATATCTTATACATGTGTATATATACTTTCTGAACTAAAGGAATGGAAGAATGGAGCAACCGAAATTTATATTCAATTTTTTTTTAAATTTTAACTCTGGCTTATGCCTACTGGCATTAGCACTGGCTAGAAAATATAAGAATTGTACTGTGAAACATCTGAAAAGCATCAGTTTGCACTCCTACTGTAAACAATTTGGGGGCAAAACACTTGTGAGTTGAATTTGAAAAGAAGCTGTCTGATGTGTCCCTAAAACCATTTCTATGCCCTTCTCCCTTTCCTTCAGGCTTCACTTTTCTTTTCCATACATTTGTCCTTCCCTGCTTTATAGCCTCTTTCTGATGCATTGCCTGCCACCCCCAATTCTTAAGGAACTTGGTTAGTTCTCATTGGGTACTTTTATTGACTTTTGCTCTCTGATCTTTTGTTGTGGTTTGCTTTGCCTCTCTTTCCCTGCGAGTCTCTCGGTATCCTTTTACCGCTGAATATTCCTGCTTTTATTCTGCTGTCTCTCCTTCCCCACCTCACCAGCTTCTCACTAAACTATGTTTCTCCCCATTTCTTTTTAGCTATACTACCGTTATGAATATTAATAACCTCCTGTAAGGGCTATTATTTATGGCAGAAAAGACTGTCCTTTGATCTGTGGCTTTTTCTCCAGTACATTAGGATGTCTGCAACTACAGCTGGCATTCCTTTTATCTTTGCATAAGTCTCCTTCTCTTCTCTCATTGCCATCTTTTCTTTTTACACTGTAGGTTTCATATGCACATACATACAGAGAGAGAGAGAGTGTGAGTGAGTGAATGAAAGAGAGAGAGATTCTTTATCAGGCAATCTTCCTAAGCATGGCACACATATGGTGATTTCTATCCTTCAGACTGTTTCTGCAGAATCCCTAAAGGCACAAAACTATTCAGGTAGTGATGGTGGTGTGTAATTTGTTTTGTACTCAAGAATTCCTGCCATGCCCATATGTATTTAGACCACAGGCAAACCAAGTTGTCATAGAAACAAAGCATTTCATGAATAAATCAATCCATAACAAACTTGTAAACTTGAGAGGGACCACTGCATTTTAGCATGGAATCTTTTACATCCATAAATTAATAATGTTTTATAGCGAGCCATACATGGCATTACCCTTCTGCGTTTGTTTTGTCTCATTCTTTATTATTCTCTGGCCCTGTTCTAACTTTTTTTGCTTTTATACACCGTAGATCAACCTGTCAAGTGAAACAATCAAATCAAAACTGGTCTGATCAAGCAGGGCAAGATTTTTCCACCTCTCTTTCTTGGTGAGATTTTATGAGGAGGGAGGTTTGGTCTGATGTTAAAAATCAGGGGGGAGGGGGCAGATTGGATTTCCAACCGCTCCTTAGAGTTCCAACCGTCACCGTGCCTCCATAGTCACATGACAAAAATTTGGGCTGGGCAACATTTACAATATCCCTCTTGCTCCCCCCTACACACTTCCCCTTACAGGTGATCTTTTTTATCATTTTTTTTACCTCAGAAGAAGCAGGAGTCCCAGTCAAGCCAGCAAGTTAAAATTATGGGCAGGGAAGTGGTACTAAGGAGCATGGAGCTTGAGGCAATATGGGGCTTGCTGAGGATTAAGAATTAATGGTGTCCTGAGACTTGCAGCTGGCCTGTATGGGGCTTGCTATTTGAGGTAGCAGTTCAGCTGATGCTGGGCCTGAAGCCCCATGCTCCCTAGTGCTAACTCACAGCACCTGACCCCTGGCCCATAGCCTTCATCCGCTGGTCTGCTTGCCTGGGACTCCTTTTTCTTCCCAGGTAGTGGTCATGTGAGACTCCCACGTTGATCCTGGGGTTTTACAATGGCAACTGGGACTGCTGGCATTTCAGTCACGAAGCAATGTGGTTATGTGATGTTGTGCTTTACAACTGCATCCCAGTCTCGAATGCTGTCATAATCTGAGGACTACCTATATAAGAAGTTGCCATTCTAAAATGGCAATGTCTAATAATGTTAAAACATTATTAGAAAGCAAAATTTTGGAGCACATTTGGAGCTTTTCTCATCACAGATTCACATAGATGGATGGATGGATGGATGGATGGATGGATGGATGGATATGGATATGGATATGGATATGGATATGGATATGGATATGGATATATAGATATAGATAGAAAAAAATAAAAAATAAAACACATTTCTAAATTGTTAAAACAGTTCTAAATTGCTACTGTATGTATACTGCCGGTGGCTGGTGGAGCTGGCAGCAGAGTGAGGTGGTTGGGGAGGAACCCGGGCCATTCCTGGAGGTTGAGGAAGGCTTGGATGAGGGCTCTGCATCAGAGGCAAAGATGGGGCCAGGGCAGGCTTGCAGTCATCAGCTGCCTTCGGGCTCAGACAGCAGTGAGGCAGGGGAGCTTCTGGAACCAGTCCCCAGCCTGCACATGTGCAGAGCTGCCAAAAAGGAAGGCACAATTAAGAACTCAGGGTTGATGTGGGAGTAAGGCCACAGGTGGATGATGAATGGCCCCTCCCATCAGGATTAAAAGAGAAGCAAAAGGGGAGGGGGCTTTTGCAGGAAACAACTCGCTTGTTTGTTCATTTGTTCGTTCCAGCCTCGTGAAGATTTGTCTGTATAACCCGGCCCTTCCCTGCCAGCACTGAGTGTGGAACTGTTTACCGGACAGTGTTCCAAGATTGATAAAGGTCTGAGCTAATTAGTATACCTTCGCAAGACTGTTTGCCAAGCAGTTAGCTGACTGTGAATGAAATAAATTCACATTAATATAATAAAAGAGGTTTTTGTCATGACTCAGAATTGACTTAGTGCTTTTTGGGGAGGCTAGGACAGAACATTGTATTGCATAGCTGAATATATTTCCTTTTTTGTTTTTAAGGCAGGGGCCTCCAAAGTTTTCAGCAGATCATGAGGTTTTAGATGATTTATCAACTCCAAACATTTATTATATGAAAATAATATAATAAATACTAGTTCAGCTAATAGTGCTATGAATAATAACAATACTACTAATAAAGAACCTTTGGATAGTTCCATTGACACGTGTGGATTGATATTTATCACTTTGGGGAACCCTCTTTTAAGGGCACACAATTGTATCAGTGGTGACTTTTTGGGACCATCTAAAGTCAAACTGATGGACAAGTAAATGTTTTAGAATTCTACTAAAATTCTCACAGGAGCACACAGTTCTTATCTCAATTACAAGAGGCTAGGAGGTTATGAAATTAACTTCACTTTTATTATATAATCCTCTGTTGAGCAGTCTCTATCCTCTGGACTTCCCATGTGTCAATTAAATTAGAAGAGAAAAAAACAATATGCAGGGGCCTTCTCCATGAAAGTCTTCCATGTAGGAACTATGGTCAGCCAGGAGAAAAGTGGCAACAGTGTCGACCCTCCTTCCAGGAATAAATGGAAATTAGTTGTGATTGATCACAGCTACATCTGACTTGATTTTTTAAAAAAATGAGTAACATATTTGGGGGTTAAAACCTATTTAGACTGACCGGGTGGATGGCTTGGCATTGGTTCCAAACCTTGTTGTTGGAGCAAACAAAACCATTGTAAATTCCAGGAGGCTGCATTGACTAAATCTCAGTGCTTAGTACTTGCTTGTAAGTTAGAGCTCCCTACTTTGTCTACATAGGTAGACATGATGGGTAAATTAGTACTTTTTAAGACACAGAAGCTCCTACCAAAGATATCTCAAACACTATATAATTAGACTAGGGGTGGAGAAGCTCTTATAGTTGCTTTCACAAAGGCAGGAACATTATTTTTAAAATAGCAATCGAGGAATGTTTTCTCTGTCTCTCAGAATAAATCCATTTGAGTGATTGGAAAGGAAATAACTTTCATCAGCTAATATGCCATGCTAAATATTCTTCATTTTTTAAAACAGCCTCCACTACATGGTAATGTGTTGGCAGTGCACCCCCAAAATGCATAAGCCCCATGCTGGCTGGGGAATTCTGAGAGCTGCTGTCTCAAATGGTGTAGGAGAAGAACAGACAGACACTGGGGGCAGAGTCAAGAGAGTAATCAGCCTAGAGTTGTTACATTCCCACAAACGGTCTAAGTCCAATCCCTCTTTAACTGATTCTTCTCTAGCACCAATTTATTTATTTATTTATTTATTTATTAGACTTATATGCCGCCCCATCTCCGAAGACTCGGGGCGGCTCACAATCAAAACATATAGTACAGTAGTTATTTAAAAGAATTAAATAATTTAAGCCCGATAAGACCAAATTAAAGTGAATTAAAATTATCCCATGGCCCAGGTGAGGTAATCACAGCCCGATTTGGTCAAACAACCAGGTCTTTAAGTCGCGGCGGAAGGTGCGGAGGTCAGGGGCCAGACGGAGGTCCAGAGGCAGTGCATTCCATAGGTCAGGGACCGCTACAGAATAGGCTCATCGCCGCGGGGACCGTCAGCCGACATTGACTTGTCGACGGGACCCGAGGAGTCCTTGCCTATGTGTCCGCACGGACGGGTGGCGCTCGACATCGGGGAGCCTCTCCTTAAATATTGTGGACCCATGTTGTGTAGGACTTTGAATGTTAAAGTCAGAACCTTGAATCTCACCGGAGCGCAACCGGCAACCAATGTAGGCGCAAGGGAGGAGGGGGGTAATATGGGAGAATGGGTAACTCCCATCACCACCGCGCGGCGCATTCTGCACCAGCTGCAACCTCCGGATGGTATGCAAGGGCAGTCCTAAATAGAGAGCATTGCAGTAGTCAGTGTGAGGTGACAAGGGCATGAGTGACTGTAACGCAGGGCATCCCGGTCCAGAAACGGGCGAAGCTGGCGAACCAGCCGGACCTGGGCAAAGGCCCCCCTGGCGACGGCCCCCACCTGACCCTCTAGCTGGAGCCGTGTATCCAGGAGGACCCCCAGGTTCGTGCCCATCCACAGGGGCAACACCACTCCCCTATGGTCAACGATGGACATTCCTGACTGGTCCGAGATGCCGGTATGTACAGCCACTCAGTCTTGGCTGGGTTGAGCGAAGCATGTTTCCGTCCATCCAGGTCCGCACCGCTTCCAGACAGCGAGTCATCACGGAGAGGGCATCACTGATCTGGCCTGGGGTGGAGATGTATAGCTGAGTATCATCAGCATACTGATGGTATCTTACCCCAAAACCACGGATGATCTCACCCAGCGGTTTCATGTAGATATTGAATAAGAGGGGGGAGAGGACTGACCCCTGAGGGACCCCACAGGTGAGTACCTCGGGGCGACCTCTGCCCCCCCATCAACACCGATTGCGACCGCCCCGTGAGGTAGGAGGAGAACCACCGAAGTACAGTGCCCCCCACTCCCAAGCCCCCGAGGCGTCGCAAAAGGATACCATGGTCGATGGTATCGAAAGCCGCTGAGAGGTCTAATAGGACCAGGACAGAGGAAAATCCCCTGTCCGGGCCCTCCAGAGATCATCCATCAGTGCGACCAATGCCGTCTCCGTGCTGAAACCAGGCCGGAAGCCCGATTGGTACGGATCTAGGTAGTCCACTTCATCCAGGAAAAGTGGGAACTGCTGAGCCACCACACTCTCCACAACCTTCGCTAAAAACGAAGGTTGGAGACTGGACGAAAGTTGTCTAACACGGTCGGAGTCCAGGGCAGGCTTCTTCAGGAGGGCCTCACCACCGCCTCTTTCAGGGCGGTGGGAAGGACACCTCTCTTAATGAAGCGTTGACCACTGCTCGAACCAACCGCAGGTGACCTCCCTGGTGGTATAAGCCAACCAAGAAGGGCACGGGTCCAACAAACATGTGGTGGAACTCAGGCCGCAATCCTGTCCATTTCATCCTCGGAAACAGGATCGAACTCAGTCCAGATCGTATCAGCCAGACTGTTTGCACCACGATCCTCAGACCACTGCAAGGTGGAGCACAACCCGCCCCAAATCCACGAAATTTTATCCAACAGATATTGACCAAATTCCTCAGCTCTTCCCCGGAGAGGGTCCACCACCTCCCGGATATAGGAGGGAGCGGGTGGCCCTAAACAGGGCGGCTGGGCGGTTATCTGCGGACGCTATGAGGGTGGAGAGATAGGACCTTCTCGCCTCCCTCATAGCTACCAGGTAAGTCCTAATATGGGCTCTTAACTGGATTCGATCAGATTGGGAGCGGGTGGCCCTCCACTTGCTCTCTAAACCCTCGACGGCGCTTCATCTCTCGGAGTTCCTCTGTATACCAGGGAGCCACCCGGGATCCACGGCGCCTGAGGGGACGCATGGGGACAACTCTGTCAAGGGCAGCCCCAGCAGCTGTTGCCAAGCGGCCGCTAGGTCCTCGGCAGAGTTGTGGGCAAGGGAAGTGGGAAAAGACCCCAGTTCGCCTGGAACCTCTCAGGGTCCATCAGGCGTCTGGGGGGACCATCTCAGTGGTTCCTCATCCCAGCGGTGGGAGCGCCTGTTGGAAGACCAGCCGAAGGAGATAGTGATCAGACCATGGGACGGGCAGGGTCGTACAGTTAGCCTGCCTATCACTCCGCCACCGTTCCGAGACAAAAACTAGGTCGAGGGTGTTTCCCCCCTCATGAGTTGGGCCCTGAACCAACTGGGTCAGGCCCATGGCCCCATGGAGGCCATGAACTCCTGGACCACACCAGGACGCCCCCAGGGAAGGCAGGTTAAAATCCCCAGGACCATAAGCCCTGGGAGATCCACCGCCCCCCCGAGAGGACGTCGAGAAGCCCAGGCAGGGCTGCTGCTACACAGCTGGGGAAAGGTATGTCAGCAGCAAGCCCACCCGACCATTAGGCCCACCTCAAGAGGAGAGTCTCACCACCGCCATCTCAGGAACGGCGACCTCCCTTGGAATCAAGGTCTCCCGAATAACTACGGCCACTCCACCACCCCTCCCCTGGGCTCGAGAGCGTGCAAAATCCGAAAACCTGGGGGCATAAGTCAACAAGAGGGACCCTCCCTCTGGCCCCAACCAGGTCTCGGTGATACAGGCCAGGTCCGCAGCCTCCTCCTCGATCAGCTCACGGAGGAGGGAGGATTTATAGCCACGGACCTGGCATTAAAATACACCAGTCTGAGCCCAGGAGGCCCATCCCGTGCCCCAAGGGAGGAGGTCATAGGGTCGGAGCGCCACCGCCGAAGATAGCGCGATGGGCGCGGTCCCAAACATAATTTGGCCCCATGCCTCCTCGTCTCCTGCCAATCCCAGCCACCCTAGGGATTGCGGTCCCCGACCTGCACCCCGGGCCCCATCAGCCCAGCCCCGCCCCTCCCCACCGCGGACTGGGCCGTATCCCACCCCCCCAGCGCCATTTCCCACCCTCCTCCCTAGCCTTCTTAGAAAATTGGTTAAAAATTTAAGTAAAGGGGCCCTAGTGACCCTCTTTTGCATTTAATTTAATGCAATTTAATGCTTGTTCATTAACTAGATTCTTGCATATATAGGCATGAGCAATAAATCATCTTAACCAGAACTTAATGTGTGGTCCCGATTCTTCATGCCTAACAAAATAATCTGTAAAATATCAGGATCTGGGTGAACTAAATCTATTCTAACAAAGAGCTAAGGGTAGGTTAGATCACACCCCAGGCTCATCCAAACTTTTTTCTGCCATTCCAAACTCTTGACTTTCTCTCCCTTTAAGGATGTGCTAGACTAGGGGTGTCAAACTGGATTTCTTCAATTATTTTATTTATTTATTTTAATTACATTTATATGCCGCCCTTCTCCGAAGACTCAGGGAGGCTTACAATTTTTGGGATACAACCCAGTGTGCTCAGCAATAGCCTTCATTCCATTGTATATGCCTGCTTATTATTACTAAGCAGCATTTTTACAAAGTCAGCTTATTGCCCCCAACAATCATGGGTCCTCAATTTACCTACCCCGAGAGGATGGAAGGCTGAGTCAACCTTGAGCCTGGTGGGATTCGAGCCTACAGTAATTGTAGGCAGCTGGAACTTAAATGCAGGCATTTAACAGCCTGAGCCATCAAGGCCCTTCCAATGGCTGGATCAGCATTGTAGTTCTTGTCCGCGGGCCGGCCGGGTGGGGAAGAGATGGGATAGACACCTCCTGAAGCACTCTGCTGGCCAAAATGGGGCACAGGGGGTCCCCCCTATACTCCAGTGCCCCCCTATACTCCATATTCAGCCTCCTGCAGCACTCTGCTGACCAAAACAGGGTGTCCCATTTTTGCTAGCAGAGGCAGCATGGGCTGGTTCTTGGCTATTTCCAGACCAGCCTCCCAGCCAGTTTTAAGCATTCCATGGGCCGGATCTGGCCTATGGGCCTTGAGTTTGACACCCCTATGCTAGACAACCTAATATAAGATTGGCCATCGATTTCCTGAAATCACCCAGGTAGCATTGCTGAATAACACCAGGGAAGACGTGAAGAGCAGTATTTGTTTTAAAAATAAAATCCCCTGCATATTCACCATTCTGAATTCAGGTTCAGCCCTCTCCTCCCCCTTTTAGATCTAGGTTGTAAATTACACCAATTGTAAGGAAGGACGAGGATGAGCTAGAAATGCAGTGACTGATGCTTCAAAGCTCTTGGCGATTAAAAACCTTAAGTCCAAGGAATAACTTAACAAGCATCACTTGTTGCCTAACCCAAAATCATCTTTTCCATCCGCTGGTTAAGATTGTCTTCATACAGTCCCCACTTTTGGCTTCTTTCTCTTTTTTCCTGTGCTGCTTGTCAGATTGCATTAAAACCAACATGTGTTCCTGGAAACATACATATTTTCCACCAGTAGCATTTTGTTCTCCTGCATAATTAACAGTGGCTGCTGACTAATCTCCCCACAGCAAAACGTGCACCTCATCCAAGAAGGAGAACATTCCCCCTGGGAATGCCAAATGCGAAATGTAATTGCAGCATTAACGAGGTACGCACATTTCTTCTATATCCCAGGATTTGGTGCATGTTACCCTCCCCGTCCAATTTCATTTTTTTATTTTTACAAAGTGCTTTGAGGAGGTGTCATCTTGAGTGGAAGAGTTTTGGGAAGGAGAAGAAGGCCATTGCTTGCCATTCAAGGAGGTGCGTAAGCTACAGCTTCAAACAAACATGAGGTCTTCCTTGGAGTTTTCTTTCCCCACCTGAAGAAATCCTGGTTTTCAGTAAACATCTTGAAAACAAATTTATTAAATAAAGTGGGTGAGGGCAGTTGGTGACAATCAGTTTTTGAATAAAAATGCATGCTTTTTATTCCATCAAAACACTTTTCCCTGCCGCCTTCTGATATATTTCACAGTCATTATAGCATTATTTATTTATTATTTATTATATTATTTATGAGATTTATATGCCGCCCTATCTCCCTGAGGACTCAGGGTGGCTTACAATGATAAAAGCAACGATACAAATATTTAAAAACTATTAAACCAAAATCTCATAAAACCATTAGAATTAAAACTACAATTAACCTCCCCCCCATCAGTCTGGGTAGGTGAGTTGGAACAGCCATGTTTTTAGGCCACGGTGGGAAGATCGGAGGTCAGGGGCCACCTGGAGCTCCAGGGGCAGTTGGCTCCATAGGGTGGGTGCTCCCACAGAGAAGGCCCTACTCCTGAGGGCCACCGGCCAACATTGCCTGGCTGACGGCACCCGGAGGAGGCCCTGCCGGTGGGAGCACACAGGACATTGGGAAACCGTTATTGGCAACAGGGTCTCCCGCAAATATCCCAGTCCAATGCCATGAAGGGCTTTATAGGTCAACACCAGCACCTTGAATTAGCTGTAATGTTATGTGAACTCTGTGTATATGTGTACACAAACACCTACACTCCTTTCCATAACTTATGCCATAGATTTGCATACAAAACCAGTTTGGTCTCCTGGTTAAAGCACCAGGTGACTGTGAGTTCTAGTCCCACCTTAGACATGACATCCAGCTATGTGACTCTGGGCCAATCATTCTCTCAGCCCAATTCACCTCACAGGGTTGTTTTCTTGGGAAGGGTGGGGAGGAAATAGGAGGAAGAATGAGTATTAGTTATTGTACATTTTCACTGCCTTGAATAATTTATAAAAATAATTAAAAAATCTAAAATAGGTATGAGCATATTCGAAAGATAGAGGGCACAAGACTCATTTGAAGTATGTTTTAAGGTTCTTGAAGATTTCAGTTTATACACCCATATGGGAAACCATCAGAATGAAGTTTTCAGAGGAGGCCCATCCAAAGATACTTTTCAAAGCAAGTGATTGTCCCTGTGTAAATGTGATGAGACAGCTGCACCCAACTGGAAAAATAGCAGGAGGCATGAGAAGTAGATCTTACCTCCAAAAAGCTAACAGACTTATTTCTGTTCATAATCTTACACACAAACTGTATGAGGATGGGTGAGCTGGGATAGGGAAGGAGCAGCTAAATAGAAAAAATGGAATATTGAAGGGAAAAAGGCAAAAAGCAAAAGAAGTAAGCAAGCCCTCATCTCTTTTGGATTTATTACAGGGTTCAGAAATCGAGTACAATTAAAGTGATTTACAAAAACCCAGCCAAAAATCCCAAAGACTTTAAAAAAAGAAAGCCAGGAAAAAGATACATTACATGGAAGCATGTTGTGTTTGCATTCACATCTGACATTAAGGGATGAAAGGTGGAATTACAGTAAATACAAATATGTTCAAACTTTAAATGGAATAGGCCAGACTCGAAGCAATGGCTCAAAGTGCTAACATTTTTTGACCGTTAATTATTAATAGGAGCTAGCAGCTCGTTTAAAAGTTTTCCTCTAATGACAAGACTTCTTACAAGATAAATATCATCTTTGGGCTGGTGCCTCAGAAAGGCATCTCTGTATTTTCCAAGCCCCAAATGTCAAAGATCTAAAATAAAACAAACTAGAAGGAAACCAAGTACAATTAAACTGATTCACAAAAGTCCAGCCAAATAATCACCCTGCCAATAAGCATGAGAAGCCTTTATTAGTTATTTATTTATTTATTTATTTATTTATTTATTTATTTATTTATTTATTTATTTGATTTATATGCCGCCCTATCTCCTGAAGGACTCAGGGTGGCTCACAACAGTAAAAAACATACAATACAAAAATTTAAAATTTATTTATTTATTTATTTATTTGACTTGTATGCCGCCCCCTCTCCAAAAGGACTCAAGGCTCACAGATAAAAACAACACAATAAATTAAATTAGCTAAAATGGAATTAAATTGCAACAAGCCAAATTAAACTAAAAAACCCATAATAAATAAAACACCCATTCCCCAAGGAGTCAGCACAGCACAGCCTGTTCAAACAACCAGGTTTTTAGGTCGCGACGGAAGGTGCAGAGGTCGGGCCAGGCGGAGCCCCAGAGGTAGTTGGTTCCAGAGAGCGGGAGCCGCAACAGAGTAGGCCCTTCCCCAGGATACCGCCAACCGACACTGAGTCGCAGATGGCACCCCGAGAAGTCCCTGCCTGTGCATTCGTACAGGGTGGTTGGTATTCGATGCCGGCAGTAGACGCTCCCATAAATAACCCAGACCCATGTCTCGTAGGACTTTGAATGTTAATACTAGGATCTTGAATCTCATCCGGAGGGCAACCGGTAGCCAATGCAGCTCATGCAGGAGGGGTGTAACATGGGAGTACCGGGAAGCTCCCATCACAACCCGCGCAACCGCATTCTGCACCAGCTGAAGCCTCCGGATAGTATGCAAAGGCAGTCCTAAATAGAGAGCATTGTAGTAGTTGAGCCGGGAGGTAACAAGTGCCTGAGTGACAGTGAGCAGGGCATCTCGGTCCAGATATGGGCACCTGCTCCTCCATCCTGAGCCGTGAGTCCAGGAGGACCCCCAAGTTCTGTGTCCTGTCCACGGGGGGCAACACCTCTCCCCCCATGACCAAAGATGGAATCTCCTGACTGGGCCGAGATGTCGAGGGCATTGCTGGGTTGGTTTGGGGTGGAGATAAAAAGCTGGGTATCATCAGCATACTGATGGTACCTCACCCCAAAACCATGGATGATCTCACCCAGCGGTTTCATAAAGATGTTGAACAGGAGGAGAGAAAGGACCGACCCCTGGGGCACCCCACAAGGGAGGGGCCTTGGGATCGATCTCTGCCCCCCTGCCAACACCAACTGTGAACGACCCGAGAGGTAAGAGGAGAACCACCATAAAACAGTGCCTCCCAGTCCCAACCCCTCGAGGCGTTGCAGTAAGATACCATGGTCGATGGTATTGAAAGCTGCTGAGAGATCTAATAGGACCAGGACAGAGGAATAACCTCTGTCCCGAGCCCTCCAGAGATCACCAGCATGACCAATGCCGTCTCCATGCTATACCTGGCCCTGAAACCCGATTGATACTGGTCCAGATAATCAGTTTCCTCCAGGAACATCGGGAGCTGCTGGGCCACCATGCTCTCAACAATCTTCGCAACAAAGTGGAGGTTGGAGACGGGATGAAAGTTGTTCAAAATAGCTGGGTCCAGGGCAGGCTTCTTGAGGAGGGGCCTCACCACTGCCTCCTTCAAGGCGGAGGGGAAGGATCCCTCACTCAAAGAAGCATTGACAACTGCCTGGAGCCAGCCTCATGTAACCTCCCAGGTGGCATAAACCAGCCAGGAGGGACATGGGTCCAATAAACACGTGGCGGCACTCAGTTTCCCCATGATCCTGTCCACCTCATCCAGAGTCACAGGATCGAATTCTTCCCAGATGGTGTCCACAAGACCAGTCGCTTTGCCCCGTCAGACTGTGACCAGTCAGAGTCCAGACTGGCCCGGATCTGAGCGATCTTGTCTGACAGATGCTGACTAAACTCCTCGGCCCACCCCCACAATGGGTCCACTCTCATCTCCTGGTTAAGGAGGAAGCGGGTGACCCTAAACAGGGTGGCTGGGCGATTATCTGTGGACGCAATGAGAGTTTAAAGGGTGGTGATAATTTTCCTGTTGCTACAAAAAATGTGAAAGATGAGGATTGTTTGTTGTGTTTTATTCTGTCAAGCAGGTTTCAGTTCTATGAATTGGTTCTGGAAATGCTGTTCAAAACTGTGCAGCAATGGCTAAATCAAGGCATAAGCCTCATTGTACAGGAGCATATATGGAAATTCCCTGATGTGGCTGTTGTTTTCTTTTGTTATACCCCAAATTTCTGGAGAAAAACAACAACCATAGGAATGATCTAGCATTTGGAAGATCTCAGACATGGCACTGTTCAGCCTAAATGGCCATTTAATGCAGCACTTCTACCTTCTGTAGAGATTCTCAGTCATCCAGGTCATGGTTATCCCAAATGTGCTTTTTCAGGAAGCAACTGGACTTTCTGGGTTTTTTTCTTTTGAAGACATTTCACTTCTCATCCAAGAAACTTCTCCATTTGCCACTATCCTATTAGAGCTAAAGAAGCTTCTTGAATGAGAAGTGAAATGTCTTCAAAAGAAAAAAAGCAAGAAAGTCCAGTTCCCTCCTGAAAAAGCACCGTTGGGAGACTTCCACCTTCTTTAACATTGTGTCCTCTAGATATGTTTAGGCAGTAACTCTCCAGACACTAAATTGGAGAAGAATATTCTTGCAATATGCAGAGAATCCTGCATGTACAGAGTTGGATCCTTGCAAAGGAAGGCCTACTCATATATATTGTGCTCAAATGATTTCACTAGGCCAGGGGTCGGCAACCTTAAACACGCAAAGAGCCAAAAAGGTCTTAACCGGAAGCCCCCCATTCAATTCTGGAGCTGACCAGACTCTATTGCGGTTCCCCCACCATAGAGTCTCCTCCTAGCACGGTGTCTGTTTTCCTCTACATGTCATAACCAAAAGCCCTATCAATCAAGCAGCAACATGGAGCTGCAGCAGAGGGATGAAAGAGCCACATGTGGCTCCAGAGCTGCAGGTTGCTGACCCCTGCACTAGGCCATACTGAAGTCAAATGTAAAACCGAACATCCCATTATAGCCTAGTCAAGATCTAAGGTTAGTAACCCTTCAGTGAGGCATGGACAACCCCCTCCCATCTTCATGCAGAAAAAAGAATGTACTACTATATGCAGAAGAATTTTATTAAAATACTCAAAAATCATCTTTGTGGCAAACTTTCAGAATCATAACACTTCACAACTGTGGAGTGTGTAGACTAGTTAGCCTTCCCAAGTATTATCATCTTCTTTTAATGACCCCATAATCCCTTCCAGGGTGGAGTCTGGGCAACTGAATGAACCTGAGTGTTTACTGGCCAGATGCCCTTCCTATCACCAATTCGGAGTTATATTCAGCAGATATATACTTATCATGCCCAGAGTAAGAAATATCTGCCTCTACCTAGGATCAAACTCGCAGCCTCCTGATTGTGAGGTGAAAGCTCCTCTTCTAGGCCACTGTACCACTCTTCAGCTTTCCCAAGTATACGCTGTTCCTTTTGTTGTTAGCCAAGAAGGACAAGGCAATAGCAGCCTCCATAATGTGGAGCATCCATATTACAACAGCATCTGTGATGGATCATACTTTTTTTTGTCTAAAATATATCTTTGGGATTCCTTTCTCCCTCTGTTTATCAAATACTTGAAGTGAATACTTGAAGGCCAGACAAGGAATAATGGATGGAAACTAATCAAGGAGAGATTTAACCTGGAAATAAGGAGAAACTTTCTGACAGTGAGAACAATCAACTAATAGAACAGCTTGCCCTCGGAAGTTGTGGGAGCACCATCACTTGAGACCTTCAAGAAGAGATTGGACTGCCATTTGTCAGAAATGGTATAGGGTCTCCCGCTTAGACGGGGGTGTTGGACTAGATGATCTTCAAGGTCCCTTCCAACTCTGATTGTCTGTTATCTGAATGCAAATAGAAGGTTTCAGAACCTTTCCATTAAATTATGGTCTGATTGTTTCAGTGATTCTTTCTTCAATCAGATTGAGTCCTCCAGATTGTGAAGCTTGTTTCTCAACTAGTTCTGATTAAGCCCGAGATCTCTAATGAACCCTGAAATGTGGAGTCATCAATGGTCTCTCTGCTTGGTTGTTTGCTTGCAGGTAATTTATTACGCAACAAGGTAAAATCATGATGATGTTGCCCAGTTGGACAATGAATTGTCTATAAGCAAACTATCAAATTCAGAGACCACCCTCAACTCCACAGACAACCCTGAGCTACAGGTATTCTGTAGGATCCGATCTGGGTCAGTCGCTGGGACCAGAGCCCATCTTCAGGGAACTTCTCTCTAACAGAGATAATGTGGTGTTCTTTATGTGGTGTTTATGTGGTGTCTGTTGTGTGTGGCTTTTCAGATATTGATTGGAGTGTTGATGGCTGACTATTCAGTCATTGGCTGTCCTTTGCTTCTGCTGCCCAGTCCTTGCCTTCTAAGTACTTGATCAATACTCCTGTTGACAAGTATTCTCTCCCACTGAGGTCTGAAATATTTTCACACTTCTCAGAAACACTGTTTTTTCTGTGCCTGCAAGGTTAAGCAGACATACTCTTTCCTATCTATTTGGTAGATTATACTAATCCACATAGGAGATGTGGAAGAACAAGAAGCCCGAGAAGTTTAACTCTAGTGATAAGGCACTACTTATGGTAGATCTTTCTCTTGTTTTCTTCATTGTTCTAGCTGGGTGGCTGGGCTTCTTGTATCCCAGAGAGACAATTTGTATGCAGAAGAGTTTCCTTCCTCAGCAGGGAGGTTTCCTTCCCTCATGAGAGCTCATAGCTAGAATGCATCTGGATTCATTAGCCTTGGAGAGTAAGGGGCAAGATATTTTTATTCCGTCGTTAAAATTAGAGAGAGAGAGAGAGAGAGAGAGAGAGAGAGATGAGATGTTTTCTGGTGCAACCATTTCGACGGGATTGCCATCAGGGTAAGGAGTTCAATATAGTGTCAAGTCCACTGCTGTGACTGAGCAGTTTCTTTGCTTAAGTGAAATTCTACCCTTCAGTATTTCTACCTCAGGGAGTATAGATGATATACTAACACAAATAATAAGTTAAAGCAGCAAGCAACAGCAGTTTTACACAGAAACACTAACATTCACGCACATGTGGTAACTAAAAAAACCCTAGACAAATACAAATATGTATGATCAATCCAGATCTGGGTTTCTGTCTAATCATTAAGCTCATTGGATGATCTTAGGGGACTCTCCCTCTCTAAAGGTAGCCTATTTAATGTTGCTTTAGCTTTATTGCTCTGGGTGCATGTGTGAGCATTGCTGCAAATTAGACATGAGCAATGATTAGCAATGGACAATGATGCAGGTTTGGTGACTGTGAGAGGTGTTTACAGGAAACATTGTCAGAGATTGTCAAAGCCTAGCTGTCATGCCCCAGTCAGAGTTTGAATCCAAGGAGGAAGATGAACAGCTGACAGGGAATGGGAGTGTGGCTCCGTTGGCTGTGGAGGAGGCTGGGGAAGGGCAAAGTCCAGCTGGGCAGAGCAGGGGGGGTAGAACAAGGGAAAGGGAGTTCAGAGGAAGACCTAGGCCCACCCCCTCTTTATCCTAGGGCCCGCAGGGAGGAATGGAGAAGAGAGCAATGTGGGTTGCATGGCTTACGGGAGAGGAAAGGGCCCTGATTCCCTTCATTAGCCATACCTGGGAATGAAAGTTTATAAGAACTGAATGCTGACTGCAGCAGCTGCTGGGAGCAAACGTAACTTTATCCTGTGTTGTCATTGCTTATCTGTGTTCCTGGCATCTTCCCAATCGTGTGAGTTTTGCTGTGCCTTCATGTCTGGAATTCTTGCTCCTGCCCTGCCAAACTAATTACCTCAGTTTGGTTTGATTGGACTTAAAGTTACAGTTAGTGTTGACCATGTTTTGGACTTAATTCTCTGCAGTCAAAGGCTGTTCCTGGGAGAGTTTTTCTCCAGCCAGAAGGTAACCTGGACATTGGGGGCAAAGTTGGAGCTAATAAAGGGACTCTTATTGATTATCTGACTGTGTTGCCTTTGTGCCATGCCCTGGGTCATCACACTAGCAGTGAGTTAACTGCTTCCTATGGATAAAAGGGCTCCATTGAAGTTGCTAGACAAGGAAAGCAAAAGGAAGCCATCAGCTCAGTGGTCTCCTAGACAAGGGCAGAGCGATTGAGAAAAAGGGGGAAAGAGCCACCCTTTGGCCTCTCCTTGTGATAAGTAGATCATGGAGTGCTGAAGAGAGACTGCCATTAGATTGGCATTCTGGTACAAGTAGTCCTTGACTTACAACAGTTCATTTAGTGCAGGGGTTTGCAACCTTAAACACTCAAAGAGCCATTTGGACCTGTTTCCCACAGAAAAGAAAACACGGGGAGCCAATAATTTAACAATCAGTGTGATTTGGTCAGTGTGGCCAACTTGAGGTCACTCCCTCCCACCCAGTCACCTCCTGCTCTGGAATATGGAGCAAGTCTCCATCCCCTGCCATCACCCTTAACCTTCTCAGCAGGAGTGATGGGGAGGGGAGGGGCCAGACAGTGATGGGATCAGCCGACAGGGAGCTGCAGCAGAGGGCCAAAAGAGCCGCATGTGGGTCCAGAGCCGCAGGTGGTTTAGTGACTGTTCTAAGTTACAGCGGCACTGAAAAAAGGGACATAGGACCATTTTTCACACTTAAGACCTTTGTAGCATCTCCAGAGTCCTGTGATCAAAATTCAGACCCTTGGCAATTGATTCATATTTATGACAGGGTGTGTGTGTCATGTGATCAGATTTGCGAGCTTCAGATGAGCAAAGTCAATGCAGAATCCAGATTCACTTAACAAGCACATTACTAACTTAACCAATGCAGTGATTTGTTATGTATATGTATACAACGTAGTTGGGTTGACAATATATAAACCACAAATATATATGTCTGTAGCTTTAAGGAAAAATACTGTAATGTATTATACTGTGTTCTGGTTGGTTGATTATGCTGCAAGTTGCCATAAGAGGGAGCTATGGATCATGGTTTAATTCTCTTTCTCACTGATGATCTCTCTTGATACTGATACTGACTGACTACGGATCGATACTGACTAACCCTGTTTACTTTGGTATTCTGTTGATATCGAAGATTATCTGTTGTATTATGGTTTGATATTTGTCTGCTGTAAAAGACGTGAAACGGGTAAGAAGACTTTATAACTGGATATTTCTGGACTGTTAAAAATGTGTATGACATGGACTGTTTATTGGACTGTGCTATTTCTTCAAGTAAACATGAACACAACTTGATTTAACACTGTGTGGCTGTATATTTATTCATAACTGTTCTCATAAACATTTCCATGTGCATATCCTTGTTATACAAGGGTTACTTTACACACATCCTAACATGATTCACTTAAGTGCTGTGGCCAGAACAGTCTCAAAATGGGGCAAACTCACTTAGCAAATGTTTCACCTAGCAACATCAATTTTGTGCTCAATGGTGGTTGTGATTTGAAACTATTTGTATTTAAAAGCATTGATTAGAAAGGGGGAAGGGGGATGAGGTCTCTGCCTTGACAGATTTGGAAAGAAGCTATTATACGAATTAAAGGACTAAACTCCTTCTTGATACTGCTGCTAAAGCAGGACTATATTGAAAAAAACAACAACAACTGGACTGGGTCTGTCAAAAACTTTGATGACACTCCCTCTGCTGCTAGGGTCCTCCCCAGAAATTGGCAAAGGAATAGTGACAGACTGACATGTTCTCCTATAAGTATAATACACACCATTACATTTGGAATGCACCACGAAAGGGTGGGGCTGAATGCTATCTCCACACAAAGAGAAAGGTCGTATCAGGTTAGGACCAACAACCCTTCTCCATTGTGGTGGAGATAGCATTCAGGATTGAGACATACCAAAGCCGGCTGTCCTATGGGGTGGGCCTAGTGCCGTCCAAGTCCCCTATACAGAATGGACCTTTTGCAGAACCCTCCGTCCAAAAGCTGCCTCAGTAGAAGCAAATGAGTCCAGCTTATAGTGTCTGATGAATGGAGAAGGAGAGGCCCAGGTAGCCGCGTTGCAAACCTTCTCCAGAGAGGGTTGGGTGGCCCACACCAGTGTGGATTAAATTTGGGAGATCCCATTCTATCCCATACAATGAACATACATGTATTTGTGGAGCTGAAGAGGTAGAAGATCTGACTCATATATTATTCAATTGCTGTTTGTATAAGGGGGCGGGAGATAAGTATCTTGATCCCCATATTAAATGTATGGCCCAGTGGGAGGCCCATATTAAAACAACATACCGCATATGTGGCCAGAATTTGAAAATGACATTTATTTATTTTTATTTATTATTTATTAATGGGACTTATATGCCGCCCCATCTCCGAAGACTCGGGGCGGCTTACAATAAAACAGACACAATAAATATTTAAAAAAGAATTAAATTAATGGTCCCAATTAATACAAAACTAAAAAGCCGCAAATCTAAAACACCCCACCCATAGGTCACAGCCGGCTTGGTCAAATAACCAGGTCTTCAAGTCATGGCGGAAGGTGCGGAGGTCAGGGGCCAAGCGGAGCCCCAGGGAAGTTGGTTCCAGAGTTCAGGGACCGCGACAGAGTAGGCATCGTCGTCGGGGACCACCAGCCGGCATTGCCGGCTGATGGGACCCCAGGAGTCCCTGTCTGTGACTTCGTACAGGGCGGTTAGTATTCGATGTTGGCAGCAGTCTCTCCCTTAAATAATAAGGACCCATGTCATGTAGGACTTTGTATGTTAAAGTTAAAACCTTGAATCTCACCCGGAGGGCAACCGGCAACCAATGCAGGCAGCGCAGGAGGGGGCTAACATGGGAGAACCGGAAACTCCATCACCGCCCAGCGCCGCCATTTTGCACCAGCTGCAGTCTCCGGATGGTATGCAAGGGCAGTCCTAAATAGAGAGCATTGCAATAGTCGAGCCGTGAGGTAACAAGGGCATGAGTGATCGTGCCAGGGCATCCCGGTCCAGAACGGGCGAAGCTGGCGAACCAGCCGGACCTGGGCAAAGGCCCCCTGGCGATGGCTCCCACCTGCTCCTCCAACCGGAGCCGTGCATCCAGGAGGACCCCCAGGTTCCTCGCCCTGTCCACAGGGGCAACACCACTCCCCTATGGTCAACGATGGACATTCTAAGCTGGAACGGGATGCGGTATGTACAACCACTCAGTCTTGGCCGGGTTGAGTCGAAGCATGTTGCCGTCCATCCAGGTCCGTACCGCATCCAGACAACGAGTCATCACGGAGAGGGCATCACTGATCTGGTTTGGGGTGGAGATATACAGTTGAGTATCATCCGCATATTGATGATACCTCACCCCAAAACCACGGATGATCTCACCCAGCGGTTTCATGTAGATGTAAAATGGTCTAACTGAGATCGGCCTATGTAGGCCTGGATTGGGGTAACTTGCAGGGATGATACAGAAATATAATTTGACGTCGTTCTATTCTATTTTACATATTTATGTTATTAATTATTGTATTTTATCCTATAACTATTGTATTTTACCCTATTTAAATTTTTTGTATAGGATTTTATTGGTAACACGTGTTCGAACCTTGTATGTTGTTGATATGGCCTATAGGCTAATCAATAAATAAATAAAAATAAAAAGACTAAACACCTTCTTGCTACTGCTGCTAAAGCAGGACTATTTTGAAAAGCACCTGGAAAATCTCCCTTGCAAGAGAGCCAATTTGGATTAATGGCTAAGGCACCAGGCTAAAAACCAGTGGGAGTTCCAGTCCCACTTTAGACATGAAAGCCAGCTGAGTAACCTTGTTCCAGGCCCTTCCTGCCAGGATTCAACAGCTCATCACGTGGAAGATGAGACGGTAATAGCTGATATGAAAAAAAGAGTGATGGACAAAATATTCTGTTCTTCCCTGCCCCATCTTCCTATCTCAGCCTACCAACCTCACTGGATTGTATGTTGTGGGGAAATAGGAGAAGGAAGGAGTATTGGGTATATTTAATCCCTTTGAGTTACTTATAAAGTAATAAAAGCAGGACAAAAAGCTAATAAACATAATAATAATTATAAGCAAAGTTCAGAGTCAGGATGCTATAGAAAGAATTCTGGAATAGGTTCAGAGATCAAAGACAGGAAGCAAAGTCCTATAGGAAACTGGGTGTCTCCAGCTTTTGCAAGAAAAAATGAGAGAGCATATGACAACATTCTTCAATGACCATATCTATGCTATCTTAGAAGCAAAAAATGGATAATGGATATAAGTTTCAATCAGGGGTGTTCTGTCCATGGAGAAGGGGATGTGAAGAGATTAAGATGATGGTAGTGTTCAACTGAAGAATCAGCTACCCAGAGAAAATAGCCTACATTCCCTTCCCTACCATCACTTTAACTGGTTTTGGTTCCAGAACATAAATGGATGTTGGGTGGGAATTATGCCTATCACTTTGAGCACCTTGAGAAAAGCAGACTGAAAATATATAATTATAAAAACAGCATCATTATCATCAGTGAGTACAATCAAGCTTGCCTCCAGAAGTTGTGGGTGAGGATAATATTGCACAGTTTCTTCACTGGAGGCTTTTAAGAAGAGAGCGGACAGCAGCCACTTGTCTAAAATGGTAAAGGATCTTTCTGCTTGAGCAGAAAGTTGGACTAGAAGACCTCCAAAATCCCTTTCAACTCTGATATTCTATTCTATTCATTATTATAGTACATTAATTGCTTATTATTCTTAAGGAATGCAGTTGGTTTGATTTTATGCATGGGACAACCATTTATCCCCTAAACAGGTGTAGTTACGTGACGGTAGTAACATTTTGCATTCACACGATACTGTGAAGAATTACTTCCAGTTCGGCCCAGAATTCACTGTTCTCTTATTCCAGAGCTTATGCTGGAATTTCTAAGCCCTCCTTGCTTCAAAATAATGGGAAACTGTGCTGCCAGTTTTCAGCAGTAACAAACAGGAAAAATCTCAAAACTCACAGGGAAAAAAATATGGTTTGTTATGGCCAGTTGCAGAGGCATCATATCAGCTTCCCCGACCTTCTGTCCTGTATGGATATGTTGGATTACAGCTCCCAGAATTCTAGTCAGCTCTGCCAATCAATAATTAGCCACTTTCACTTTTTCAGTTGTATAAATTCTGACTTTCCTGTATTACTACTGGTACCTGGCCCCAGGATGAAGGTCAGAATATATTGACAAAATATATATTTTCACTTAAAGATTCTCATCTGCTCCTAGGGGGTACTTCTTAATTTGAAATAAATCCTTTTTTTTATCAGTACATGAAATTTACATTTTCCCTATCAACAAACCTTCCTGACATTAGTGGTCAATCATGGTTAGCCAATCATGGTTAAATGCCAAGAAGATGACTATGATTTAAATCTTTATGTACGTCATTCATATGTTACATTTTGAGGAACGCACTTAAAATCTCTAAGGTGTTTAGCTTTAAAAATATAAGGTGTGAAACTGCTTTTGACTGAATTTGAAAGGGAAATACACCCCATAGTGCTTCCTTGTATTTTAAGAACCAGAGAGCATGGTTGTCTAGATTGTAGTTAACTTATTGTAAAGAATACTTTACAATACTGAAAGTATTCTTTACAATAGATTGGTATTTAAGTGAATGCTTTTATTCAACACTATGTATTAAAGAAAAAGAGTGATTTGTCAAAGTAAGAATGAGAGGATATTTGGTTTGATACCTAAATGGTTGTTTTAGAGGTGCTGGTTATGTATTTTAGACAGAAGAAAGATAATAACCGACCTTCGAGTCTGAATTTTGTCCTCAGCATCTTCAGAGTCATTTCAGATAATGGAATCACTTCAGTGTATTTACTGTGGCAGCCTATATTCTATTGAAATAAAAGACCCCAAGTATGAAATTTCACTTGCTGGTTTGACTGGCTAGCTGCCTGAAAAACAGGCAAGATTTTGGGCAAATACAAATAAATTGTTTGTTAAATGGTAATTTACAATGGCGACTAAAATAATAATCAATTCATGGTAAGCCTGTCATTTATATTTACCTGAAAAAAATGGCAAACAATAGCTTATCTCAATGACGGATTATCCAAAATTTAGAGTTATGTCAAGAATGTTATATTAAGAAACCAGATTTGCATTCAGAATCTGGTGGGCATTTTTGAGTGTATCTCCTCTCCTGTTTTTTTGCCATGGACCAACCTTGTATGAAAAGTTAGACTAAGACAGATAGCCAGGCATAGATAAATGTGAAGATAATTTCAAAAGATCGTCATTATTATCGTCATCCAGAAATCTTCTGGACTGATATTTGTTCATAAAAGCAGTTTTAGCCAAATTAAATAATACCAGGTTTAATGGAGGGGTTGTATCCTAATCAAGGTTCCTTTTATTTATATTACAGCATAGGGAAAACATTAGATGAAAGTTTGTTTATTACTTATTTATTTATTAGATTTTTACCCTCCCTTTATTATTTTATAGGTAGCTCAATATGTATAATACTCCTTCCTCTTCCTATTTTCCTCACAACCTCTCTGTGACCTGAGCAGAACTGAGACAGAGTGACTGGCCCAAAGTCACCCATCTGGCTTTCATGCCTATGCAGAAACAGAACTCAGAATCAAAGTTAACCAGCCAGCTTTCATGCCTAAGGCGGGATTCGAACCACCCAACTGGCTTTCATGCCTAAGACAGGACTAGAACTCACAGTCTCCTGGTTTCTAAACCAGCATCTTAACTACTACACCAAGCTGGCTCTAATGACTGACCTACTTATTCAGTAGTGCATTCTAAGCCACCCTGTCTCTGAGAACTTACTTCTTATGTTCATTATGCCCCCAGCCCTTGGTACCATTGTCGTAAGGCTCTTTGGAGACAGCCTTAGCAGTGCACACAAAAAAAGAGAAAAAGAGCAGATTACCATCAAAGAACCAGAGAGGAAGCAGAAAACAACTTTAACAAGATTAAGATGGGCTTGAGCCCCAAACTGACCATTCTCAAGCTCCATGCAGCCAGAGCCTCTTTTGCTGCACTGCATAAGATGTGACAAATGGATTACAAAGTATATCTGCACATAATAAAGACCATTTGAAAAAAGCCAACTCCCTTATCTTTCTGCCTGTACTGTGGTACGCCTGGATAAAAATTTAATAATCCAGAGGAGCCAAAGTAGTTCTGTAGATTAAGACTGCATAAATACCTGTAAAATTTTGACAAGCATTATATCTCAAAGTCTATTGGAACAGATGTCTGCAAAAGCTCAGCGCCGAAGAAGACATCCGTAGCCTTGCAAGCACAAAGAGGCAAAAGGAAGATTTAATGAAGTTAACGGTGAGCTGCTAAATGAGATCCCAGCGAGATCCCTTGATGATAGGATATTTAGAAGGTTTGAGTAAAAGACGAAGGTTCTTTTTCTCCTTCAGTCAGTAAAAATATTCTTCGCAACACGAATGTAACAGTGGAATTGTCTTATTGTTGCTTTGGATTTAATGTGCGAAGCATGTTTCGGGACTCTGGCACCAGAGGTTAGGTTTTCCACATGATTCTAAAACTTGAGAAATAGTATTTCTTCACTGCCATCTCCTGCGGCACTTATGTCTTTCCTAAACTGATGATTTTTTTAAAAACCGTTTCTTGTAAGCACAAACCCTTATCTGATAGATTTCTTGCCATTGCTGATTCGTTTTTCTGATAACAATCAGCCTGCTCAAGATACTCTCCTATGTGTGAAGATAATATTGCATGGTTTCTTCACTAAATGGCCCTCAAATTAATTACATAGATCTGAGCGGACTCAAATGGTTTCCGCAGACAATAGCTTCCTTGTTGACTTTTCTTTTTTAGATATGTAATAATTTGTATTGAAATTGCAAAGATAAGAAAGCGCATACAAACCAAGAAAAATATAAAGGGTAGAAAGGAAGATGCTGTGCATGGAACATCTCAACTGCGTGAGTTGCATTGGGTGCCAGTTTCCTTCTGTGTCCAGTTCAACATGTTGGTTATGTCCAGGGGTGGGATTCAAATTTTTTAACAACCGGTTCTGTGGGCATGGCTTAGTTGGTGGTCATGGCTTGGTGGTCATGTGACCGGGTGGATGTGGCTTGGTGGTCATGTTATTGGCTGGGTGTGGCCCAACTCAATATCACTCACATTGAGGCATGCATCTCCTCGCCTGGCCTCTCATGACTGTGGGGATGCTGCAACAGTCGTAAGTGTGAAAAATAGTCATAAGTCACTTTTTTCAGTGCCATTGTAACTTTGAATGGTCACTCCACACAAGCAAAGTACCAGCAATGAAGGAAAAAAAAACTCCAGAGAAGTTCCAGAGACAGGAAGTCTAGTCCTGCCAAGAATGTAATAAGGGTTAATGGAGAGGCAGTTTCTGTAAGCAACACCAGAATGTTTCCTTCCTGCCTTCCTTACAGGATTAGGCCAGTAATTGCTTCTAACAACCAGTTCTCCAAACTGCTTAGGATGTTAACAACCGGTTCTAGAGAATAGGTGAGAACTGGTAGAATCCCACCCCTGATTATGTCTTTCAAAGCCCTTCATGGCATGGGACCAGACTATCTGAGGAACCACATTGGCCTGTCCCACATGGTCACCCAAGAGGAGCATGAGGCAGACTCAGTCAATTCAAGAAACTCGATGGATGGTGTATGGAAACAGAGCCTTCTTGTCATTGTCCCCATCCTATAGTACTGTGATGGTGAACCTATGGCACACATACCAGAGGTGCCACACAGAGCCCTCTCTGTGGACATGCGAGCTGTCACCCCTGCTCAGCTCCGTTGCGCATGTGCACATACCTCCCTCCAGCCAGCTGGTCTTCGGGTTTCTGCTGCCCATGTTCGGGGGTGGGACATATGTGGGGGATGTGTGAGGATGTGCATGGGGGACACACACGCATATGCAGGGCACGAGGCACATGCACTGGGGACACGTGTACATATACAGGGGTCGGTGCATGCATGGGGGTGCATGTGTATGTGCGGAAGGATGTATGCATATATGCAGGAGTGGGACATGTGCGTGGGGGATGGGTGCGCATTGCATTTTGGGGGTTCACACGTGCGCTTTGGGCACTTGGTGCTGAAAAGATTAGCCAGCACTGCTATAGAACACCTGGCCCCCTGTGGTTGAGTTCAGCTCCCTGTCAAGCCCGAAATTGACATGTGTAGCCATTTTGATTAGGTTTAGTATATAGTATATATTCTTTTTCTTACTTTCTCTTTGGCGGTCATGGGGGAAGTGTTTTGGGCTTGCCACATTCCTAAGGGGGGAGGAGTGGAGATAGAGTTGTTTAGGCTAGGTGATTCTTCTTCCCATGGGAAAACAGGCTGACCATGCTCAGGCCCCTTGAGGTGCAGATTTATAACATCAAGCAATGTTGAATTACTTCTATTGGAGAATGTGACTTTTGGGGGTTGTTTCTAACTTTTAATATTGTGGGGTAATTCCGGAATGTGTCAGATCTGGAATTACCACTGACTTTGCCAATTTGATGCTTTCCTAAATAAAAGAAATTGTCTTGGAAGATGGACTTTGTTCTTTTCTTTCTAAATGCATTTCATCACTTGGAAACCTGACACTCCCATTCTACTGGCTTTCTAGAAAAGCATTAAGATTCGACTCTGTCAACCAGCATGAGGATCCAAATGTGGGACGTAACCCTGGGGATGGCTAGTGGCTTGAGAATGCCTCTCTCCACCTTTTTAACTTGGTTTCAGTTTTGTATGGATTTTTATCATCATTATTTTTTTTACTTATAAACTGCCCAGAGTCACTTAAATACAGGTAGTCCTCAACTTACAACAGTCTGTTTATAGTGATCGCTCAAACTTACAATGGTACTGAAAAAAGTGAGTTATGACCGTTGACTTATGACCATTGTGGCATCCTTTGCATGGTCATGTGATCAAAATTCAGACGTTTGGCAACTGACTCATATTTATGACGGTTGCAGTGTCCCAGGGACATGTGATCCCCTTTTGCGAACTTCTGACAAGCAAAGTCAATGAGGAAGCCAGGCTCACTTAACAACTGTGTTGCCAACAACTGCAGTGATTCACTCAAACAACTGCTGCAAGAAAGGTCATAAAATGGGGGCAAAACTCAGTTAACAACTGGCTCATTTAGCAACAGAAACTTTGTGCTCAAGTGTGGTCGTAAGCTGAGGACAAACTGTAGTGAGATGGATGTAGCAAGAGTTATGACTAAATCAACAACATTTTTCTGGGTTTCTACCTCAGGGTCCAATTGATAGAGAGAGAAGAAGATATGGCTCTGAAGAAAGATGTTCTATGTACCACTTAGCTTGCTTAGAGGGATGGAGGGATGCTGGCCATGACAGCAGAGAGAATGAGCTGCAGATTATCAATGAATAGGGCCTTCCTGGGGAGTGTATTTTAGCAAAACCCAACCAACAGTGCTTGATTTTGTGCTGAAATTTGATTCCAGTGCCTGCTTTTCACATTTTCATAAAGAGCATGCAACAAATATGCATTTCCCTAATACATCTAAATATTACAGTTTTTGTATATTGCTAGCTTCCCGAACCACAGGTAGTCCTTGACTTACAACCATTTGTTTAGCGACCATACAAAACCACAACAGCACTGAAAAAGTGACTTAAAATCAGTCTCTATGCTTACGTCTATCACAGCATCCCCCTGGTATTACTGTATATGATCAAAAATAGGGCGTTTGGCAATGGGCATGTATTTTATGACCTTTGCAGCATCTGGGGTGATGTAATAACTATTTGCAGCCTTCTCAGCCAGCTTCTGATAAGCAAAGCCAATGGGGGAGGCCAGGTTCACTTAATAGTAGTGTGTTTCCCTTAACAACTGCAGTTGAGGGATGGTGCTTATCGAGTGCGAAGTGATATGGTGGGCTAGAATGAAGTAGCAGTTTCCCCGGAAGGAAAGAGAAAAGAGGAGAGGGAGCAATACAAAAGATAACACGACCTGGAGCTGGATAGGAGGCAGAGGAAGAGAGTTGGTACAGGCACTCTCTAGAACCATGATGGCAAACCTATGGCACGCTTCCCGGAAGTGGCATGCAGAGACACTTCTGCCGGCATGTGAGAGGTCACCCGGAAGAGCCCCACTGCGCATGTGCAGGTGTGCCGCCAGATAACTGATTGTTGGGTATCTGGTGCAAATGCGTGGGGATGCATGGAAGATGCGCACGCACTCTCAGAGATGTGCGGTGCGTAGGGGGGTCGTGCACTCATGCACAGGGGCCGTGGGGTGGCCCCAACATGCATTACCTTCTGGGTGCTGGCATGTAAGCATGCGCATGTGAGCATGCACAATTTTCAGCATGAGAGCCGAAAAAGGTTAGCCACCACTGCCCTAGAGTCTCCCAGGTTATAGCTGGTTGAGAATAGTAAAGGTTTAGTCTGGCACGATCCTGTCTAGTGGTATGAGAAAATAAAGAATTGAATTTTGGCTGGATTATTCTATGTCATTCTTGGACTGGACCTGACAGATTCATTTAACGAACAAGGTGAAAAAGTTCACAGAATTGGGCATGACTTGCTTAACAACTGTATTAAGAAATCCTGGCCCAAGTGTGGTTTTAAGTCAAGGACTATCTGTACTCCATTCGGTTTCCACTTTTTATCTGCAACACAATGCCCATAAAACCACAAAAAAATCTTTTAATAATGAGCTATAAGGAAAAAAATATAATAAACACATGATTCTCTCCCAAAAGCTTCTAATATCTTTCAGATACAAGTGACATATAAATGACACATTCCACACAGTTTAGAGACTTACGGGCCTGTTTCTTAACAATGATCCCACATTTTAAAGAAACTAGGGGGAGGGGTTTGCTTCAAAATGTTTGATTGATACTTTTTAAAAAAATTACATTTATATGCTGCCTTCTCTGGAGACTCAGGGCGGCTTACAATTTTGGGGATTCAACCCAATGCGCTCAGCAATAGCCTTCATTCCATTGTATATGCCTGCTTATTACTAAGCAGCATTTTTACAAAGTCAGCTTATTGCCCCCCAACAATCTTGGGTCCTCAATTTACCTACCCCGAGAGGATGGAAGGCTGAGTCAACCTTGAGCCTGGTGGGATTCGAGCCTGCAGTAATTGCAGGCAGCTGGAATTAAGTGCTAGGCGTTTAACAGCCTGCACCACCAAGGCTGATACTTACCATCCTGATAAGATCCTCTATTCCAAGGACCTATGGAATGGGATATATTTCCTTGGTGTTTTAAAAAAGAAGCACAGCACAAGCCCTTCCTAGAATTGTCTGTTGGAGTTTGTTGGAATTTGATAAATTTCTCAATTATTTCAATGTGAGAGGCCAACATGTTCAATGCATAAGGTTTTCTGAACTGGAAAAGAAGGTCTGGGTTATTTTTGTTGAAAATTCTCAGTCAAGACAGTATTGTGATTTTGAATGTGAGAACAGCTGAACATATTTTCAGTGGCTGCTTGTAAATAATCCCTCTTTCTACTCCTTTATTGTTATGCTCAAAGACAGCTCTGATGAACAACGATGCTAAGTAGGGAAGATATCTATCGAATCACTAATATTAACATTTTTCATGGAAGGTTCTGTGAAATTATTTCAAGTTGCTCCTTTTAAAATCATCACTGGCACCTTTGTTACATTTCCTGTCAGGAGCTCAAAATCTGGGTTTCTCCCTCTCCTTTTTATTTTCACATAAATTTGTGAAATTGGTTAAATGGAGAGATGGCCACACAGACATCTAGCAAGAGCCTCTCCTCTTGAGTGTTGATGTGAGCCTGTTTTCCCCATCCTAGTCTTACCAGTCTAGATGGTTCAGTTCCATCTGACTTTCTTTGTTGGTGTCAGCAAGGAAACAATGAAAGAACAAGCAATTATCAATCAGTCCTAGAATGCATCAGAAGAATCAGAAAAATGCAACAATACAAGAGCACACAATAGATACAAACTCAATGTTAACCACTCCAAACTTGATTGCAGAAAGTACGACTTCAGCAACAGTGGTAAATGCCTGGAATGCACTACCTGACTCTGTAGTTACATCCTCAAACCCCCACTCCTTTAACCTTAAACTATCCACTATTGACCTCACCCCATTCCTAAGAGGACTGTAAGGGGCATGCATAAATGCACCATTGTGCCTACCGTCCCTGTCCTCTTGTCCCCATTTATTCGTACTTATTTCCTGTATTCTTACTCATGTTATACTTATACCTATTATTTTGTAAGTGATTGACAAATCAAATCAAATCAATCAATCAATCAATCAATCAATAAAAAGATGGATAGCATTAAGATCACTAGTGCTCTATATTGGTCTAGTGAGGCCACACTTGAAATACTACATCCAGTTCTGGTTGTGAACTTCCAAAAAAGATGCTGAGACCCTAGAAAGAGTATAGAGAAAAGAAAAACAAAACTTATAAGGGATCTGGAAGCTAAACTGTATTAAGAAGGGTTGAGGGAGCTAGATATGATGAATGGTTGGAGAACTAGGCCTAACAAAGAGAAGAACTAGAATGACATGGTAACTATCTTCCAGTATTTGAGGGTCTGTTACAAAGAAGAGGGGGATCAACTTATTCTCCAAAGCACCTGAAGGTAGGAGAAGAAGCAATGGCTGGAAGCTAGTCAGAGAGAGACCCAACCTTGGAACTAAGGAGAAATTTCCTGACACTGAGAACAGATAATTAATGGAACAGCTTGCCAACCAGAGGATGTGAGTGAAGGTTTTCAAGAAGAGAATGGACAACCATTTGTTCAGGATGGTATAAGGTCTCATGACTTGGACAGGGGCTTTGACTACAAGACATCTAAGGTCCCTTCCAAACAGTGGTGGGATTCAATTTTTTTTTACTACCAGTTCTAAGGGCGTGGCTTGGTGGGCGTGGCAGGGGAAGGATACTGTAAAATCTCCAGTCAGAGGAGGTATTTGCCGGTTCTCTGAACTACTCAAAATTTCCACTAATGGTTCTCCAGAACTAGTCAGAATCTGCTGAATACCACCTCTGCTGATTCTAACCAATTGCTTCCCTGCGACATGTGAACCCATGTGCTGAATCAGTTTCCTGTGGCTCTTTCCTCATGCTGTTGTACCGTCTGGGACTGCCACAGCTCTTCTCACATTAGGGAGGTAAGCAAAGACCAGCACAAGCTTTCACACAGATGGGCCTCCATCAGAGGTGGTATTCAGCAGGTTCTGAACAGTTCTGAGGAACCGGTAGCAGAAATTTTGAATAGTTCAGAGAACCGGCAAATACCACCTCTGACTGGCCCTGCCCCCATCTATTCTCTGCCTCCCAAGTCCCAGCTGATCAGCTGGGTCTTCTTTTGTTGCCCTGCACAGGAGAACGGAGCTGGAAAGCAGGTTAGTGGGGTGGGGAGGAAATGGGATTTTGCAGTAACCTTCCCCCAGGAGTGGGGAGGGAATGGAGATTTTACAGTATCCTTCCCTGCCATGCCCACAGAACTGGTAGTAAAAAAAATTGAATCCCACCACTGGTCCACATCTCCACATGCATGGAGATACATGAGCAGGCAGCATAAAGGAAAGCATAAGAACTATAGAAATGGATACAGGCCTAGCCATTCTTCTGATGTGCTCCCCTCTCCCCAGTCCCTGCAAGAAGTTTTATTTTTCTATTTTATTCGCAGGGTGATTGAAATTTTCTTTTGGATTTTTCTTGTTAATGTTTCTAAGCTTACTTTATTTACATGCACCGATTATCATGTATACATTCGGATACTTACAGTATGTGCCGATGAGAACAGGTGTCCAATCAGTTGGGGGTTCTAAATTAAATGCTGTGTTTAAATCTGCCTCAAAGTTCTTCTAAAATGTTCTTTTCCCCAGCAAAAAAAAAAAGATTCTATTTTTCTGCTTTATTCCCAATTACATTCAAAGTCCTTCATGGCATGGGTCCGGGGTACTTGCAGGAACGTCTCCTGCCGATATCAAATACCGGTCGCCCTGTGCGAGCACATAGGTTGGGACTCCTCAGGTTGCCGTCCGCACGACAATGTCGGCTTGCGGTGACCTGGGGAAGGGCCTATTCTGCATCAGCCCCCGCCTTATGGAAGCAGCTACCCGTTCAGCTCCGGCTGGCTCCCGATCTCTCCTCTTTCTGGCATCTAAAACCTGGTTGTTTTTACAGGCTGGGCTGGACTGATCTCCTAGGGGAGAGGGTGGGTTTTAAATTCGATTTTAATTCGGTTTTATACTTGTATTTTGGCTTGTTTAGTTTAATTTCTTTTAAACTAATTTATTGTTCTGTGTTTTTATCTGTGAGCCGCCCTGAGTCCTTTCTGGAGAGTGGCGGCATACAAGTCAAAACAAATAAATAAACAAATAAATAAGTGTGCTTGAGAATTTGTTCTCTTAAGGCACGGCTGGACTTTCGTTGCTGGAGAACACAAGGGGTGCTAGCTTTCTTGCTGTTCCATGTTACGTATTTTAAGGTCTGCTTCCCTGATAGTTCACAGTCACCAATCTGAAAAAAAGACCCCTGGGAGGAGTTCCTTATTCACAGGTTTTGTTCATCAGATTTTCACTCCTTTGAAAGGAATTGCAAAATGGAACAATCCTCTTTCATCAAATGGAAAGAGAACAGACAGACAAAAATATAGGGACATTTCTTAATTTTTTTAAAAAAGAAATCTGCAAGCCTTATTCAGAACAAGGTTGCGTATCAGCAATCTATTTCTCTGAAAAATCTGCATTGTCTGGGTTTTACTGAATGGTACACTACCTCAGATATTGGAGGACCTGCAAAGCTAATGTGCCATTTCAATTACTAGTACTCTGATTTCTCAGATACTTGATGTTGTGGAAATGCTTGGTTAAATTTTGCTCACTGCTTAACAGTATATTAAAGGTGCTCCGCTTTCTTAGCCAGTATTTGCATATTCAGCACGCTAAGAAATTACTGGGTGAAGCTCAACTCTTATTAGCCAAGAGTGTTTTCTCATTCTGAGAGTGGGAGTTTAGCATCATCAACATTTTAGTATTCATAAAGACTTTAGAGTGTTCAAAACATGTCATGGATATTGATATTAATATTGATATTGAGATATAGATACAGACACAGTTCAGAAGAGAGCTAACTAGTGTCATTTAAGAAACTCTGGAGAAGGGGGAGTTTGATTATTTTGTAAAGAAATCAAATTGACACAAAGTTTTTGCTGTCACAAAATAAAATGGGGCAGGTTTCCAATGCTGTGTACATAAATATTGAATTAAGTCCTAATAAATTCAGTGGTTACTAAGTATGGATTTGCACTAAGGTAACTGTTAAGTTCGCATAGAGAGGCAGGACATGGAGTGCTTCAGTGCTTAGTTTATTGTGACTTCAGCTCAGAACGGACCCAAATGGCTCAGCCGCGGCAGCTATTTATAGCCAGCTGCCGCGGCTGCCAGCCAATCAGAGTGCAAGGTTTTCCCGCACTTTTACAACCAATGATTTCAAACACTTTACAACAACAACCAATCATTTCAAACTCTGCATATATAACACCCCTCCCCACCAGGTTTGGTCCATACTCAAACCCCATCTATCTAATATACTCTTGTAAATAGGTGGGGCTCTTATGGCACGCTGAGACCTGCATGGTTCAGGTGTTCTGGGAATCTCACCTTGTGAGGAAGAAAATGTATCTGCCATCATTCCCTTATTAGGATTTCTTGTACTGGTAGAACCTGTTTGGTTACTACAACCTGGTCTCTCCTCCCAATATTTCCAACCCAGTGTTATCCTCTAAGTCTGGTAATGATGTGCAATCTTCCATTTGTAAAAATGGTTGTTGGGACTGTGACAGGGTTTGGGATGGTTCCTGTCATGTTAGCTCGTTACACATGGGGTTGATTCTTACTTGCTCATTACCTCCATTATCTCCCCTTCCCCTAGAAAAGGCTGTGGGAATGAAATCCAGAGAGGAGCAAGGCGTGCTCCAGAGGCAGTCTGGACCGTAACTGGTCTATATGCCTACTCCACAAGGCACCATCCTCAGTTTGAACCCTGTAAGACCTGGGGCCTGTAACCTGGGTTATCTCTGCAGGAATCCACAATGGTTCACCTACAAGGTTTTTAGCATAAACAAAATCATCCACGGAGAATTGGCGAGTTTTGCTAGTGGAATCTAATGGTGCGTTGGGTGCGTAAGTGGGGTGAAGACGGTCCAGGGTAGACCTGAGTTTTCTACCCATCAAAAGCTCAGCTGGAGTTAAATTGGTGGATGGGTTAGGAGTGATGTGTTGGATACTGAGTAGTTTTTCAACTTTCTCAGTGATGTCCCCTGGACCCAATTGTTGGAGCTTCTCTTTGGTGAAGCGTACCATGCGTTCAGCCCGGCCGTTAGTCGAAGGATGCCCAGGGGCTGTAAGGGTGTGTCTGATACCCAGTTGTGCTAGATATGATTCAAAAAGGTTGGCAGTAAATTGAGGACCATTGTCAGAAATAATAACATCAGGTAAGCCATGAGTTACAAAAAGTTTCTTAAGCTGCTTGATAACAGCGTCCGCTGTGGTGGAGGCCATAGGGATAACCTCCAACCATCTGGAGTATGCATCTACCACAATAAGGAAGGTGTGCCCTCTGGTAGGGCCAGCAAAATCAATATGAATCCTGGACCATGGACCCCTAGGACATTCCCATTCCTGTGTGGGGGCGAGAGGTGGTGCAGGCCTGACTTTCTGACAGTTTGGACAGGATGCAACCCAGTTTTCAACCATTTTGTCTATACCTGGCCACCATACATAACTCCTGGCCAATCCCTTCATTCTGACAATACCCGGATGACCCTCATGTAACATTTCCAAAACCTCTTTCTGCAGTTTTGCAGGAATAACCACCCTGTTTCCCCACAAAATACATCCCCTTAAAACAGATAATTCAGTTTGCCTGGATTTGAAAGGTTGGGAAGCCTGAGGTAGATCTTGCAGTGGCCAACCTTTTTTAACCCAACTCACAATAGGAGCCAATAAAGTGTCCTTGGCAGTTTCTCTAGCAATTGTAGCAGCATGGACTGGAAGCTTGGCAACAGTTTCTAGAAAAAAGGTGCAAGTTTCAGGAGCAGGGTCCTCACTGTGCAGAGGAAGTTTTTAACTGGGTTGTATCCCAAAATTGTAAGCTGAGTCTTTGGAGAAGGGTGGCATATAAATGTAATTTTAAAAAGTGTGCAGAGGAAGTGGGCAGCGACTCAATGCATCTGCGTGCCCAATGTCTTTTCCTGGTCTATGGATGAGTTTATATGAATAAGCAGCAAGAAATTCAACCCATCTCAGCATTCTGGGTGACAGGATGGTTGGTGTTGGTCTATCACCTGCCATAATGCCCAACAGTGGCTTGTGATCTGTGACAATGGTGAATCTTCTCCCATAGACGTATTCGTGGAACTTCTTGACTGCTGCTACGATTGCCAAAGCCTCTTTGTCCAGTTGACTGTAGTTCCTCTCTGCTTTAGTCAAAGTGTGAGAGTAAAGGCATAGGAGCTTCCCTTCCACTGGGAAGCATGTGGCTCAACACCCACCCCCCAAAAGGGGATGCATCACAAGTTAATACTACAGGTAAAGTCCCAGAAAATTGTATCAATACACAATCAGAAGTGATTAGTCTCTTGATATTGTTAAATGCAGACTCTTCTTTCCTGCCCCAAACCCATGCAGATTTTTTGTCCAGTAACCTATGTACGGGTTCTGCAATGGTTGCTTTCTGAGGTAGAAACATGTGGTAGAAATTAACAAGTCCCAGGAAAGCTTGCAAGTCAGTTTTGCATTTTGGTCTGGGGCTTCTTTGATTGCCTGGACTTTGGCTTCTGTGGGGTGGATGCCCTGTTGATCAATCATATATCCCAAGAATTCTACTTTGTCAGTTCTTAGTGTACACTTTTCTTTTTTACTTTTAACCCTGCTTTTCTGAACCTGGTCAGGACTTCTCTGAGTTTCTCCTGTAATTGAGTGTCATTTTCAGCAGAGATTAAAACATCATCAAAATAGGGCACTACCCCAGGTAACCCTTGTAGCATCCTTTCCATGAGGCTTTGAAATATGCCTGGTGCCACACTTACTCAATTGTAACCTCTTGTATTTGAATGCACCCTGATGGGTTACAATGGTTTGGGCTTCTGCAGTTAGATCATCTACTGTTAACTGCTGATATGCTTGGGCCAGGTCCAATTTGGTGAAGACTGTGCCCCCAGAGAATGTAATAAATGATGAACCACTGGCACCGGATATGCGCTCTGTTGTAGCGCATGGTTCAATGTCCCCTTGTAATCCCCAGATTCTCATGGAACCGTCAGCCTTGACTGGCGTGACTATGGGTGTCTCCCACCTGGAATGGTCTGTGGGCTCTAGTACCCCTTGGGCTATCAGTTTATCTAATTGTTCATCTATTTTTTCCTTTAGGGCAAATGGTACCCTCCTGGGTTTTAAACGGATTGGTTGTACCTTGGGATCTAGGTTAAAAGTGATAGGGGTCCCCAAGTACTTGCCTAATCCGTCGCTGAAGACCTCTGGAAACTCAGACTTCAATGATTCTTCCCACTCAGTGTTGCTCACGTGATTGATGCCAGTTACTTCAATGCCCAGTGGTTTGAACCACTCTAGTCCCAGCAAACTTGGGCGATCTTTACCTACAATGGTCAGTGGCAGGCACTTGGTGTGGCCTTTGAATTTCACGTTGAATTCTCTTGTTCCAACTACTGGAATCTTGTTCCCTTGGTAGTCTTTAAGAGTTAGTGCTTGTTTTTTGAAATGAGTCTTCTGAATGTCTGGTATCAGTCTTTGAATTGTGTCCCATGACACCATGGATAGGTATGAACCTGAGTCCACTTCCATTTGGCAAGGCCTTCCTCAATAAATACCTTGACATGCACTTTCCTGTTATTTAATGAAGAGGAATGACCAATAGTTACTGTTTGATGAGTTTCATTTTTTCCATTTGCTTCTGTGCTGCACCCCATTTTCTCACTGGTGTTGTTTGGCTTGACTTCTCTGTCTTTGTTGTTTGCAGCAAACTTCCTTCTGTTTGGTGGAGTTCTGGATGATTTGCAGACTCTTGCGATGTGCCCTCTTTTTTCACAATGGAGGCAAATGGCGTCCAGGAATTTGCATTCAGTGCGGGGGTGGTTCCCCCCACAACCTATGCAGTGGAAATCTCGCCTCTTTCTTCTCAGGTCATTTCGTTTCTGCTCCATTCTGAGTCTGTTAATTCCTTCTTCTTCTCCACTGTATTCTGACTCAGATTCAAGCTCATCAAAATGAGTTGTGGTGGTCTTTTCCCCATCAGAATGGGCTGTAGTCTTGTTCATCTTTCTCATGGCTGCTGCTGAGGATTTGGTGGCCTCTGCTGAAGATGCTTCCTCTATGGCTTCTTTCAGCGTGATCTTGGGTTTCATCAGCAATTTGCTCTGCAAAACCTTGTCTTTAAGGCCCAATACAAAACGATCGCGCATGGCCTCCTCCAAACGCTGAATTCGCATGCACCCCAATGCTCCTTAAACTTGCCACGAAGTCACTGACGCTTTCGTCTTCTCCCTGATCGCGGCGATAAAACTCGTGTCTCTTAATGAGGCATGATACTTGGGGCATGTAGTGTGCCCTTAAAAGTCTCTCCAGGTCAGACCATGCCATTACCTTCATGTCTGCTGAGCCAGCCAATGCCTTCGCCATCTTGAAAACTGCAGGACCGCAATAAGTGAGGAACACCGCCCTCTTCCGCTGCTCGGAAATGGCAGCCAGATCGTTTCCTTCTAAATACATCCGAAACCAATCTGCATATGACTCCCAGTCTTCGTTCTTCGGATCGAACGGGGCTGGGGGGGTGTTCAGCGCAGCCATCTCGCTCTTCTCTGTTCCGCATTGCCTTCTCTTCGGGGAAATCCCACCTTCGTGGCCAGTGTTAAGTTCGCATAGAGAGACAGGATGCGGAGTGCTTCAGCTCTTAGTTTATTGTGACTTCAACTCAGAACGGACCCGAATGGCTCAGCCACGGCAGCTATTTATAGCCGGCTGCCATGGCTGCCAGCCAATCAGAGTGCAGGGTTTTCCCGCACTTTTACAACCAGTGATTTCAAACACTTTACAACAACAACCAATCATTTCAAACTCTGCATACATAACAGTAGCAATCAAATAAAATCTGCACTTCTGTGAAAGCTGCATAACATAAAAAAGAAGAAACTACTATAGGTTAAGAATCTAAGGAAGAGATTTGTTTGAACCTGACCTAAAGAAAGTTAGTAGCTCCTTGATAACTGAGTGCAGAAATAAATGTTCTCTTTTAATTGTGTTCAATTAATGTTTAATCTAGTCTTAGTTTAATGTATTGATTAGTTGCTATATTTTAGAAAGTAAACTATCCAACAAATCTCCTGATGTTGATCTTTACTTATGGGCAAAGAGATATTTCAGTCCTGAGGGATAAAACAGGAATATTCAACCCCTTCATATATTTTGTCTTTGACTAAGCAAGACAGGAAGGAAGAGGCTGACATCCCAAAGTAACAAGATTAAGAGGAAAAGCAGGGAGTGACAGTACGAAAATTAAAGTTCATTTTTTTTAAAATGAAATGGAAGAGCATTTTCTCTCCAGCTGTTGGACAATTGTCCCTCTCTCTTATTAAAAATTAGCTTTGAGTCTCAACTTTTACAGGAGTATTGGAGATACACATCCAGCTTTCAGAAAGTGTTTGCTTTGGGTTATGTACATCTAATGTACAAAAGGTACAAGTGGCACAAAGAGCCATGGAAAGATACATGCTCAGCATTACAAGACAAAATAGAAAGACCTGAACATGGATTAGAGAACAAACGAAAACATACAATATCATCAAGAGAATTGAAATGGAAATGGGCTGGTCACAAAGCAGGAAGAACTGATGGCAGGTGGACCACAGCAGTCATAGAATGGATCCCACTTGATAAAAGTATCAACAAAAGAGACCTAAAACAAGATGGATCAATTACATCCGCAAGTATTACGGGCCCAATTGGCAAAAGAAATCTCAGGACCATATGAGTTGGAAACAGGTGGAAGAAGCCTTCATCTGCAATGGATAAAATGATGATGGCGAAGAGGAGGAGGAGAAGGATGATGTTGATGATGATGACATCTAATATATAGGATAAATGAAATTATAAGAAGATATGAGTCTTCTAGCACCATTGAATGTACTGCTCTATCCCTTTGTGCATGCTCAAAGGGCAGCCTTCACTGTAGAAGGCCCATTAAACAGCACCAAGGAATATGAAGGAAATGGGAGGTCTGAAAAAGGAAAGGCTCCATTTGAATGATGCAAAAGAACTGGCCCTCTGCCAGAAAGCATAGAACACTATTTTGTGAAATGTCAGTAGTTTAGCAGCTTATAGCAACTTTCTGATTTCAAGGTCATTCCTCCCACATGCTCACTAAGGGAGCAGGTCTTCAGCTCTTTGTGAGGTCACCTGCAGAAATCTGAAACCACTTCACAAACAATAACAGCAAAATAGGAAATTATTTTCTTTTGAGATTGCAGGGGGGCATGTTGCTCTCTGAGCTTGGTTGTTTTCTTGCAGATGTTTCATTACCCAAACTAGGTAACATCATCAGTGCTAATAAGAAGTGGGGTTAGAACGAGGACATGAAACCAATTATCATTAAACCAAGAATGGGCCCAAGTGTTCAACAATAAGAGGGCCATTTCCACTTTTTCCTTGATGGATATGGATGTTTCCTGAGATTCTTTTCAAGTGATATATTACTAATGTGCCAGCATGGTCTTATATGTGATTTCAGGGTGATGTTTTTGTGGTTTGCATACACTTATGCAGAATAATTTTGTGAAGGCATGTACTCTATATATAGTAGCCAGACAGAACAGTAGAACAGTGGCCAATTCTTGATGCATGCTCTTGATCAGGGGTGTCAAACTCAAGGGCCAGGGCCCAGATCCAGCCCACGGGATGCTTAGATTTGGCTCGCGGGACTGCCATAGAAAAAACAAAGGATTGGCCCGCAGTGACTCTGCCAGTGAAAAATGGAGCTCAGGGGAGCCACGCACCGCCCCCCTGAGCTACGTTTTCATTGGCAAAGGGTGGCAGGAGGCCGTCACAGCTGAAAAAAGAGCTCAGGAGCCCATTTTCGCTGGCAGAGTGCTCGGGTTACCACAGATGCCCCCGACACAAGTGACGTCAAGCTAGCCAAATCCACCATGGCCACGCCCATGCCAGGCCCCCGAAGTCAAACACAACCCTGATGCAGCCCACAATGAAATTGAGTTTGACACCTCTGCTCTTGATTAATCCTGAATTTCAAAACTGTTAAGTTTGCATAGAGAGTCAGGACGCGGAGTGCTTCAGCTCTTATTTATTGTGACTTTCAGCTCAGAACGGACCCGAATGGCTTAGCTGCGGCAGCTATTTATGGCTGGCTGCTGCGGCTGCTAGCCAATCAGAGTGCAGGGAATTCCCGCACTTTTACAACCACTTATTTTAAACTCTTTACTTCAACAACCAATCATTTTAAACTCTACATACATAACAAAAACATTGGAGGAAAGATAAAAATTTAAGAGGTGTTGCTATACTGCACATGCTTTCATTCTTCTTGTCTCCCATCCTTCGATTTGATGCCAGCATGTGAACTAAAAGTAGATCTTTCCCCACACAGTCTAACTTTGTGCTGAGAATCTTATACTTTCCAAAATATCGAATGTTTGCTATGTCTTTTCCACCTTAAACAGGAAGTGGTCCCACTTGCAAAGGAAAGCAAAGTTTTGTCACTTTTGAATTAAAAATCAGCCCTGTGCTATATTTGCCAATTCTTTCTATGCAATTGGGACTTGTTGATAAATAATTCTTCCTTAATATGAGCACGGAAAATAAAAGATTCAAGTCCTTCTATTTACCAAGTGAACAATAACACTGCTGTTTATGAAAATGAGGAAAAATTACTTATATATTTAAAAGTAATGTCAAAATATGACATGAAGCTTCCAAATAGTGATCATGTGATCATACGGGATTCTGCAGCAACCATAAAAACTACATTAAGTTGTAGATAACACACCTGGTATTAGGTATGCTATGTACAACTGAATGACTGTCCTGTTTTACCACCATTTGAATAAAAATAATAAAAGTTATTACTAAAGGAAGTTCTCTCTGAGTGACCAAAATTGGAACCAGCAACTCCATTGCTAAGTGATGTAGTCATTAAGCAAGATATCATCATGAGAGTGTGATGGACTTACTGCCATTGATTCTGCTTGATAGAATCAGATGTGAAGCTTGCAAATAGTGATTAGGGATGCTGCGATAATCATAAAAACCTGCCAGTTGTGAAGCACCTAAATCTAAACAGGGAGGTTTCACCTAAACAGGGAGGTTTCAACAGTCATATGTGTGAAAGACAATTCTTTTTCAGAATTGTCATAGTTTCAAATGGTGGTAAAACAGGACAGTCATTAAGTTGTACTTAGTGTACCTATACCAGGTATGTTATGTAGAATATAACATGTATGTTATGCAAGAGCCTTGGTGGTGCAGGCTGTTAAATGCCTAGCACTTAAGTTCCAGCTGCCTGTAATCAGTGCAGGCTCGAATCCCACCAGGCTCAAGGTTGACTCAGCCTTCCATCCTCTTGGGGGAGGTAAATTGAGGACCCAAGATTGTTGGGGGCAATAAGCTGACTTTGTAAAAATGCTGCTTAGTAATAAGCAGGCATATACAATGGAATGAAGGCTATTGCTGAGCGCATTGGGTTGCGCTCCAAAAATTGTAAGCCACCCTGAGTCTCCGGAGAAGGGCGGGGTATAAATATGAATTTTAAAAAAAGAATAGAATAGAATTAGAATAGAATAGAATAGAATAGAATAGAATAGAAATTGGAAGGGACCTTGGAGGTCCTCTAGTCCAATTCCTTGCTCAGGCAGGAAGCCATAGACCATTTCAGACAAATGATTTAGTAACTGCCTCAGTCAGTGACCATTTACAGTTATGATACTGATGAAAAAGTAACTTTAGGACTAATCCCATTTACAGCCTTAATAGATCTAGAAGGCAAACGAAAGCTGCATTAAGAGCATAAGCAAATTAGAATAGAGTAAGTAGAGTAGAGTAGAGTAGAGTAGAGTAGAGAACAGAACAGAACAGAACAACAGAACAGAACAGAACAGAACAGAACAGAACAGAATAGAATTCTTTATTGGCCAAGTGTGATTGGACACACAAGGAATTTGTCTTCAGTGCATAAGCTCTCAATGTACATAAAAGGCATAAGTGATAAATCATGATCGTAGTCATCATAAATACATTCATCATGAATCATAAGATAGAACACTTAGTGATAGCCATAGGATACTAAATAAGCAATCGACATGAATCATACTAGGAAACCAAATAAACAATATAAATCATAAAGATACAAGCCACAAAGTTATAATCATAAGAAGAAAAGGAAATAGTAGCTAATAGGAAGGATGAGAAGAATAATAGTAATACAGTCTTAGTAAATAGCTTGACAGTGTTGTGAGAATTAGTTGTTTAGCAGAGTGATGGCATGGGAGGGAAATGTCCTTGTGTCTAGTTGTTCTGATGTGAATCGTTTTGAGGGTAAAAGTTGAAACAATTTATGTCCAGGATGTGAGGGGTCTGCAGATATTTTCACAGCCCTCTTTTTCACTCATGCAGTATGCAGGTCCTCAATGAAAGCTAAATGTAGTTTTTATGACTGTTGCAGAATCCTGTAGTCACATGATCACTATTTGCAAGTTTTGCATCAGATTTTGGCATTACTTTTAAGTACATAAGTAATATAAACTCATAAGTAAGTACGTAAGTAATATAAACTTAGGAACTGTTAGTAACTGTAGTTGAAGGGTTTTTAAGGTAAGCTGTAACTTTCAGTGCTAGCTCAAAAGACTCTCTAAGAGCTAGGAGTCAGATGAAAACTGAATGTAAACAATGAATTCTCCCACCAGGCACATTGAATTCCTGGTGATCACATGGACATATCCATCTGGCACAGCAGGTGGCTGTCTTAAAAAAGCTAAACCAAGTTAGAGCTGGTTAGTACTTGGAGAGAAGAAGACAACCATGAAATATAGGGCTGTTGCAGGGGTATCCTTCTTGTCTACATGATACTACTATTAAAAATATTTTTTTAAAAAAATCACATTGCAATGTGCTAAAACAAAATCTATCCATTTGTACTTAACATCTCAAGCATGTTCACAGCATCACAATGCACATTTCTGTCAATGGCCCTCCTTCTCCTTACCCCTTACCCCCTGAGTATGCCTGTGGGCTGTTGACTAGATTGAGAAAAACTGGGGAAGACCACTTCCATGTTGTTTGCAAGATAATGATACAGCAACAGAAACTCTCAAGCTCAGTTTCCACCTCTGATACAAACCACAAGTCTCTTACTTGGCCCCCCACACCTGTAAAACGAAAATGATTGTAATCTTCCTGAATGAAGTGTTATATACACAAGCTACATTAAAGGCAGGGCTGAACTTTCTGTTATTGTAGTAGAACGGGCTTGTTTGACAAAGTTCTTTGCAAGCTCCAGTGTAATTGTTTTGCCATGTGGAACAATTTGAAGCTGACTCCATTTGGCACTCATAATGTGAATGTATCTTGACATTTGGATGGTAATAGCTCTCCTATTTTTGGTTCGTCTTAGCTCTCAACTAGCTGCTTTTAGATGGTGCAGGTGTCTCTTTTCCTCGCAGGAGAGCTTCACGTGGATCCAAGATCCTTTGAAATTTGGACGGCAATTGCCTGGGCTCAGACTTAGCTGCCATCTGCAGCTGCATTTGGCAAGGTGTGCCCAACACCCATGGCGAGGTGTTGTTCTCCGTATGGATATACAGGCTCTTCACGCTGTTTTTAGAAAGAGTTTTTAAAGCTACTTATGTAAGTCTGAAGCAGTAAAGGCAGCCGATTAAGTGGCTGTGAAGGGATGCTATCGACCACACCAGCGAGATGGTGTGGCTCAAAAGCTGGAGGCCATCAGGTGAGTGATTGTTAATGACAGGGCGGCTTTTTCTGGCGCTGCCACTGGAAATGACCCATAGCTCACAAGAAAGATATCCGCAGGCTGATCTAGCCTGGAGCTTACTGTTAAAACACAGCACTCAGGTGCTTCTCTGGGGACAAAGAGAGTGAATGTCAACCTTGCCTGCTGTGATGTACAGCTCATGAGGGAAAAATGCGTCTCCCCTCCTCGTTCCCCCCTCTCCTTTTAAAGTAATTATTTTACATACAGGGAAGGTTTCTTTGTTTCCTCTTAGGAGGTAAGTGCTGTGATAATATGAAGGAATCCTCGCTGAGTAGCAAGAGAATGGCAATCAATCAGAACTGGTTGCAAAGCTCTCACTCCCCCCCTCCCCTCCACCAAACAGGGTATATTAGCAACCATGCACCCTTGTAAACATCTGTAGAAAGATCTCGATGGCCCTCTGATGTTTTGGGTTAAATATATATACTGATCAAAACATGAGTCCAGCAATCGGCTCATTGGCTCGATTAGAAGTCCCAGCAAGCACTAAGGTGGAGTGTGGCTGGGGAATAAGGGATGTTTAATTATAGAGCTATGTAAGCAAGTGACTAATAGGGTGATGAGACTTCACAAAATGTGTAACTTGGCCAATGCAGCATTTCTTTGCCTTCTGCAAACAGATGCTTTTTCATACATGGACTATAGTCAAGAAACAATTATATTTGTTTGAAGGCCATGATCACAAGGCCTCCAAACAAATAAGCTTTAAGCAAACTCTGGTCTGGTGGTTAAGGCATCAGGCTAGAAAGTGGAGGCGGTGAGTTCAAGTCCTGCCAGGAAAGCCAGGTGGGTGACTTTGGGCCTCTGTCTCTCTCTCTCTCTCCCTCTCTCTCTCTCTCTCTCTCTCTCTCTCTCTCTCTCCCCCTCTCTCCCTCCCTCCCTAACAAATCTCACAGGGCGGTTGTAGTGGGGAAAGGAGGAAAGGAGGAATATTTATTTATTTATTTATTTATTTATTGGACTTATATGCCCCATCTCGAGACGGGCTGCTCACATTAAAACACATAATACAATAATTATTTAAAAAGAATTAAATAAGTTAAGCCCGATAAAACCAAATTAAAATAATTAAAATTATCCCATGGCCCAGGTGAGGTAATCACAGCCCGATTTGGTCGAACAACCAGGTCTTTAAGTCGGCGGAAGGTGCGGAGGTCAGGGGCCAGATGGAGGTCCAGAGGTAGTGCATTCCATAAGTCGGGGACCGCTACAGAATAGGCTCATCGCCGGGGACCGTCAGCCGACATTGACTTGCCGACGGGACCCGAGGAGTCCTTGCCTATGTGCCCGCACGGGGCGGGTGGCGTTCGATATCGGCAGGAGCCTCCCTTAAATATTGTGGACCCATGTCATGTAGGACTTTGAATGTTAAAGTCAGAACCTTGAATCTCACCGGGCGCAACCGCAACCAATGCAGACCGCGCAGGGAGGGTAATATGGGAGAATCGGGTAACTCCCATCACCACCCGCGCGCATTCTGCACCAGCTGCAACCTCCGGATGGTATGCAAGGGCAGTCCTAAATAGAGAGCATTGCAGTAGTCGAGTGGAAGTGAGGCGACAAGGGCATGAGTGACTGCAGGGCATCCCGGTCCAGAAACGGGCGGCTGGCGAACCAGCGGACCTGGGCAAAGGCCCCCTGGCGGCGGCCCCCACCTGATCCTCCAATTGGAGCCGTGCATCCAGGAGGACCCCCAGGTTCAGCGCCTATCCACAGGGGCAACACCACTCCCCTATGGTCAGCGATGGACACTCCTGACTGGACCGAGATGCCGGTATGTACAGCCACTCAGTCTTGGCTGGGTTGAGCAAGCATGTTTCCGTCCATCCAGGTCCGTGCAGCTTCCAGACAGCGAGTCATCACGGAGAGGGCATCACTGATCTGGCCTGGGGTGGAGATGTATAGCTGAGTATCATCAGCATACTGATGGTATCTTACCCCAAAACCATGGATGATCTCACCCAGCGGTTTCATGTAGATATTGAATAAGAGGGGAGAGGACCGACCCTGAGGGACCCCACAAGTGAGTACCCGGGGCCGACCTCTGCCCTCCCGTCAACACCGATTGCCCGCCCGAGAGGTAAGAGGAGAACCACGTACAGTGCCCCCACTCCCAAGCCCCAGGCGTAAAAGGATACCATGGTCGATGGTATCGAAAGCCGCTGAGAGGTCTAATAGGACCAGGACAGAGGAAAATCCCTGTCGGGCCCTCCAGAGATCATCCATCAGTGCGACCAATGCCGTCTCCGTGCTGAAACCAGGCGGAAGCCCGATTGGCACGGATCTAGGTAGTCCGCTTCATCCAGGAAAAGTGGAAACTGCTGAGCCACCACACTCTCCACAACCTTCGCTAAAAACGAAGGTTGGAGACTGGACGAAGTTGTCTAACACGGTCGGGTCCAGGGCAGGCTTCTTCAGGAGGGGCCTCACCGCCTCTTTCAGGGCGGAGGGAAAGACACCCTCCCTTAATGAAGCGTTGACCACTGCCCGAGCCAACCGCAGGTGACCTCCCTGGTGGTATAAGCCAACCAAGAAGGACACGGGTCCAACAAACATGTGGTGGAACTCAGGCGCCGCATAATCCTGTCCACTTCATCCTCGGAAACAGGATCGAACTCAGTCCAGATCACATCGGCCAGACTGCTTGCACCACGATCCTCAGACCACTGCAAGGTGGAGCACAACCGCCCGAATCTGCGAAATTTTATCCAACAGATATTGACCAAATTCCTCAGCTCTTCCCCGGAGAGGGTCCTCCATCTCCCCTGGATATAGGAGGGAGCGGGTGGCCCTAAACAGGGCGGCTGGGCGGTTATCTGCGGACGCTATGAGGGTGGAGAGATAGGACCTTCTCACCTCCCTCATAGCTACCAGGTAAGTCCTAATATGGGCTCTTAACTGGATTCGATCAGATTGGGAGCGGGTGGCCCTCCACCTGCTCTAAACCCCTCCGGCGGCGCATCTCTCGGAGCTCCTCTGTATACCAGGGAGCCACCCGGGATCCACGGCCTAAGGGGCCATGGGGACAACTCTGTCAAGGGCAGCCCCAGCAGCCTGTTGCCAAGCGGCGCTAGGTCCCGCAGCAGAGTTGTGGGCAAGGAAGTGGGAAAAGACCCCAGTTCGCCTGGAACCTCTCAGGGTCCATCAGGCGTCTGGGGTGGAACCATCTCAGTGGTTCCTCATCCCAGCGGTGGGGAGCGGCCTGTTGGAAGACCAGCCAAAGGAGATAGTGATCAGACCATGGGACGGGCAGGGTCGTACAATTAGCCTGCCCTATATCACTCCGCCACGTTCGGAGACAAAAACTAGGTCGAGGGTGTTTCCCCCTCATGAGTCGGGCCCTGAACCAGCTGGGTCAGGCCCATGGCCCCATGGAGGCCATGAATTCCTGGACCAAACCAGGCGCCCCCCAGGAAGGCAGGTTAAAATCACCCAGGACCATAAGCCCTGGGAGATCCACCGCCACCCGAGGGGACGTCGAGAAGCCCAGGCAGGGCTGCTGCTACACAGCTGGGGGAAAGGTATGTCAGCAGCAAGCCCACCCGACCACCAGGCCCCCACCTCAAGAGAAGAGTCTCACCACCGCCTATCTCAGGCGGCCTCCCTTGGAATCAAGGTCTCAATCCACGGCCACTCCACCACCCCTGGGCCGAGCGTGCAAAATCCAAACTGGGGGCATAAATCATCAAGGAGGGACCCCTCTGGCCCCAACCAGGTCTCGTGATACAGGCCAGGTCCGCAGCCTCCTCCTCGATCACCTCAGGAGGAGGAAGATTTATTAGCCACGGACCTGGCATTAAAATACACCAGTCTGAGCCCAGGAGGCCCAGTTCTTGCCCCCAAGGGAGAGGTCATAGGGTGGAGCGCCACCGCCACCAGAAGATAGTGGGCGCGGTCCCAACATACAATTGGCCCCATGCCTCCTCGTCTCCTGCCAATCCCAGCCACCCTAGGGATTGGGTCTCCGGAGGCACACCTCGAAGATAGCGCTGGCGCGGTCCCAACACATAATTTGGCCCCATGCCTCCTCGTCTCCTGCCAATCCCAGCCACCCTAGGGATTGCGGTCTCCGACCTGCACCCTGGCCCCCATCAGCCCCAGCCCCGCCCCCCCCAACCGTGCGGGCTGCATCCCACCCCAACGCCATTTCCCCCCCTCTACCTAACCTTCTTAAAATTGGTTAAAATTTAAGTAAAGGGGCCCTAGTGACCCTCTTTAGCATTTTATTAGAGCCCCCCCACCCCCTCCCTCTGCCATGCCATCTCTCCGGGTTCCATAACCCATCCTCGAGGTAGGCAGGAGATAGTACAATAGGGCAAACCGAGAGAGAGGGAGTCCTCTCAGGGCCTGCAATTCTGCTACCGTGTAAGATTGTATAATAAAGCATATCTAAAAACGGACATGAGGGTTAAAGAGATGACAACAACAATAGCGGCAACAAAGTCTGGTATATAACTTGGTCTAGTCCGAGATATTATATTGTCCATTAGAGAGTCCAGATTCGAAGACCAGGCTGCCCTCTCACGGCAGACCGTGGCAGATGTTCAAACCTCAATCTGGAATAGGCCACGCTCTCTCACCGCGGGCATCTCAATGTAAACCGTAGACAAAAGGTCTTAAATGGCTGCATAGGGAGAGAGTGTGTCCCCCCTGCTGGGCTCTCACTCCAGCAAGGGGCACAACCAGACCCCGCAGCCATAAACCAAGATAAAGGGTATGGAGCCAGCTGGGATTTCACTCCCAGCAGGAAGAGTGCTTTGACGTTCCAGACAGATGACAAAGGATGGCAAAAGGACAGGCAGCACAAGAAATAAGATGGAAAAAAATAGCGGCTGAGACCAGTAAGGGAGGCCAAAGTCCGGCACACGATAGTCCCAGAGGAGGGTGGTTGGACCCTTGGCAGATAGAGCTCCAGCAGAGAAACCATCCCAAAAAAGGCTGGGCCGACGATGGACTCCAGGTTCACCACCACTAGTTCTCCCCAGAGTCCATAGAGTCACCTGCCAGTCCGTCAGCCATAGTCCTATGGGGGAGGCAGAACTGCTGGTGTCTCCACTGCCTTCATGGCCAACTGGTCACACTGGCAGGAATCCCCTTCGGCCTAAGGGCAGGGGCAATGCCACCTACCAAGACAGCCAGATGGGGGCCAGCTACAACACCCTCCGCTCTCCACTCTGGTGACTCCTGAGGGCTTTTAGGCTGCTCCTGGAGAAAAAACTGCCTCTTTTGGGGCAGTCATCCCACTGTGGCAGCCCCGACCGATGTAAAATCGGGGCCTGCAAAGCCGTAACCGCCGTAACCGCCGTCCTCCGCCGCTTCGGAGGGTGCTGGGAGATCTAACACAAGGAGCCCAGTACACTCGGAGCCTCCACTCGTACGGCCATCATCGCGCCGCAATCCCCAAACACAGGGGGTGTCGCGGGCATCCCCAGCGCTGCCGCCCGCCACCGGCTTGTCACCACATCCACGGGCTAACGAGTCCTGCTGAGTCATAGAAAATGGCCCCGCCATTCGGCAACCGGAAAAAATGCCTCCCAGACAAGCCACGTCCAGCGGCTCCGGCGAGAGATCTCAAAAACCACCCTGAGGGATCCGACGTCGGGAGCGAGCACTCCGGGGATCGTAAGCTCCCTCCAAAACCCTCTCAGACAGCCGACAGACCCTCTTGCCGTTCAGAGCTCAGCAGAGAACGGCCATCACGGTAGGCATGCGCAGGAGGAATATGTGTTAGATATAGCAATAACAATAGCACTTAGACTTATATACCGCTTTATAGTGCTTTACAGCCCTCTCTAAGTGCTTTTCAGAGTTGAAACACACCTCTGGGCAGCTCAGAACAACAACCTTACCTAGAACTATATAAAACCATAAAACATAAATGTAGACCACAAAAAGTTCTCAGGGCTGTATGTTTCCACCCATGATTTAGAAGATGGTAGTAACATCTAACCAAGCTCTAAATACATTCATCCTTGCCCAGTATCTTGCCTTATTGCATGATTGTATTGCCAGATTTCATTCATTTAAGCATTTGAAATAGATATAGCTTGTTCATTATTTAAAGGATCTCCCCCTAATACTTTGATTGAGTTGCATGGCTTAGAAATAGAGATGGCCAATCTGCCTTCCATGATTCCGTGCTTTGATAGAACAAGAATATATTCTTTGCTATTGTTCTTTGGGATCAGAATAAGCCAAGCTGGTATACCAGATAAGGTGCTTAACTTAGGGAGAAGTAAGTTCAAAACCATCCTGAGTCATGGAAACTTGCTGGGTGAGTTTGGGCTAATCATTTATCTCTGCCATTTTGCCTCAGCAAATGGTCACTGCCCCACTCCTTGTTGCTGGGGGAGGGAGGAGATCTAATTTAATCTCTGGATCTCCAGATTTTTTTTAAAGTTAGCATCACTTTTAACAGACCCCACTTCAACTTGAGACCTTACTGAACTGCATTTGGTCAAAGAAAGCAGTTGTAGGCTTGATTGTCAAGTGATCTGAATAAAGAAGACAACCATCAATTCATGGTCAATTGAGTTTCATATCAGGGAAAGCAAAGTGATGTCTGCAATTGTTTTGGACTCCATAAATCAGAAATAGTTACTGGTCAGAAATTTGAAAATTGTGGACTTCCGGGTTGAGCCTTCTCGAGAACAGGTGGCGTTTGTGATCGTCCACGACGCAGCTGGCTCTTGCGTCGGAGAGCCCCGATCCTGCAAGGTTCAGGGCTGAAGCTGCCTCGTAGGGGCGGCGGAGAAAGGGAAACCTGCCAGCCAGAGTGAGGGGAGCGCATCTTCCCCTTTTGGGTCTGGTCTTTTCCCTCCGAAGACGTCAAGAAGTGGTGGTCAAAAATGGCCACCTCGAAGAGAAGGTTTCAACGGGATTAAGATTGGTAGGCAGGAGGAAGAGAGAAGTCGACAGCAGAGAAACCGGGAATATCGGATGGTAAGATCAAGGCACCCCGGGATTAAGATAAAGATGAGTTTTTTAAAAAGAGAAACAGAAGCGGCGCAGTTCCAAGTGAAGAAAAAATAAGTAAAATATTTTTGACAGCTATAAGGGGCTTCGAACCGGGAAAGGAAGAAGCCAGCGTAAGAACTTAAGTTTGGGGCTTGGAAAACTTTGAATATTAAAATAAAAGGAAGGGTTAAGACTCTGTGCAGAAAGTGCCACTTTGTGGAGAAAAATTGGAAGCTAAAGAAAGTAGAAACTATCTTGTTCCTTTGTGGATTGGAGTTGTTACATTTTAAAGAGACACAAGACTTATAGAAAGTGAAAGCCTGAATACACAAAGACGGATTGCGGACTAATTGGTGATACTGATATAGACTCTGGACCTGGGTTAGGATCATAGAAAATTTAAAGAAGAAGAAGAAATAAGGAAAATTAAAATTTTGGTGGTCATCCAAAGAATTAAAATGGAGTTTAAAAGTATGAAAGAACTGTTACAGGAAGAAGTGACTGAACACTTGGCATGTTGCAGAAAATATGGGCATTCAAATGCTGAAATAAAGAAGGAGCCTGGAAAGGGTGGAGCCAGCACAAGGAAGCCATCTAAAAAGACAATTAATACAAAGATTAATGCAAATAAAAGGGAAAGGAAGGGTGGCTAAAAAACGGAACCTAAGAAAGTATCTAAAAAGGGAACATTTACGAAATTAAGCTGTTAGAAAGGTTCAGAAGGAAGGAACAGAAAGGTAAAGAGAGAGAGAGGGATTCAAACGGGATAGAGAAGCGGGGAGAGCAGGAAATGGGAGGAGAAGGGAGCCAGCACAAGCGAAAGCCTTTTAAGAAGACAATTAACACAAAGATTATCAAATAAAAGGGAAAGGGAGGATGGTCAAAAAAATGAAACTTAAGAAGATAATTAAAAAAGGGGACATTTATGAAACTAGCATGATAGAAAGGTCCAGAAGGATAGAGAGCAGAAAGGTAAAGAGAGAGAGAGGGATTTAAACTGGATAGAGAAGGGGATAGCGGGAAAAAGAGAGGAGAAGGAACAAGAAACAAGAAACAAAAGATAGAGAGACAGGGAATTACATAATAAAGAAAGGAACTTGTTTGCATAGAGACAATGGTAAGTTATTAAAAGGGGGTTCTGCATGAAGAAATGGTAATAAGAATATATTGTAATTATAAAAGTGTAAAACAATAGGGGTTACTGACAATTTTACTGGTAAAAGGTCACATTTTTCATTTCTTATTCACAAAAGAAAGCTAAATGATGATTAGATGAATTGAATTAATTGAAATGATCTTAGAAAATGCCTAAAAATGAGATTTGTCAATAACCAAGATTAGCTATTTTATTATTATTTTGGAACTATAAATTAATCTTAGGGGGGATATGTGTTGCAGAAACCGACGATTAGAGATATATTGTAAGGGAGCTTTCTCCTTTTCTTTTTCTTTTCTCTATCTTTCGTTTTTAAAGAAGAATGATTATGATTATGCTACTATATTAACCACTGAGGTGTCACTTTCAAAGTAGTAGTAAAAGGGGGCAAGTCTAGGTTTTTTTTTTCATTCTTTTTAGTGTTAACATTGGTACGGATTTAGAATTATGGAGAGAATATGTGATGAAAGGGCAAATCTGACGGATAAAAGAATTCTGTAAATGATAAAAGAGTATTAACAATGTGAAGACAATTAAAGGATAGATATGGATGAACTTTATTTTTAATATGATGGGCAAATATATTGTTATTTGTAAGATTTATACATGAAGTTTTTAAAATATATATGTATATTTGCAATTAACTTGAAATGAACAGATTGAGATTAAGATTTGAGATTAGGATTAATTTCTTTCACCCTTTGTCGCTAAAATGGAATAGAAGTGAAGTCAAATGTTTAAAATGAATATAGATCTACTGTCATATTTGCATGTAAAAGTGATGACCCGGGAACATGCTGTCTACTGAAAAGAGTTGTTTTAAAAATTGTTAAAATTGAATAAAATTTGTTTAAAAAAAAAAAAGGAAATTTGAAAATTGTGGCCCCAAACACTATTAAAGGAACCAGATGTGTTGTTTCCAGATAAAAATTGTGTTTTTTTCAAGCATTTCCTCAATGCTGAAATATGCCAAAAATACTGGAAGTTTTTTGGAGACATGTGGAACATTTGAACATTCAGCAATTGCAATGCTTACAATTTTTAAGGGACCTACTGAGACTTTTAGTCCAAACTTCTGGAAAATCCTTCTTTTCGTTATAGGAAAATGTGTGCTTGGTATATATGGATGGATGTGTACCTATTTACACCCAGAACAAACACTTTAAATAAACATTTATTCAGAAGAAATTGCTTTGTCCTATGGAATTTTTCCTTCAAATTTAAACTCTCTAAGCTTTCCTACTAGAAAAACTAGCATGCTAAAAAAACATGGCATAGACCCTGTATGAAAGAAACCTATTCCCCTGCAGTTCAAATGATTGCCTATTTTCCTAGAAATTAAAATATTGCATGTATGAATAGTTTTAAAAACAATGTTTCTATGATGATTTGTCTTCTTGACCTTGACTTCCTAATAGTATTTTGTTTAATTTGTTTGGCAGAGCTACTGTTTGGATTTTGATTGGAAGCTAAATGTCCAAGGAGGTCTAAAGAATCCTGTGATTATTAATAGATACTCTTACTACCAATTGAATACTGGTTTTGCATTTTCAGGCATAAATTTTCTCTCCCAAGTCATGCTAGTGTATTAACCTTAATTTTTATACACTACAGCGTAATAATATATCGTCATGCTGAAAATCTACAGCACACTGTTAGGGCAGGAAACATCTGATCATTATGTCAGTCTTGGTCATTATAATTGAATTATAGTTTCTCAGTACTTTACATTTCAATTTGATTCTGTAAGCTGGAAGCTCTTTCAGAAATAATCCAGAGAACAGTGCCAGTGGCACCAAAAGCAAACTGCAAATGGACCAACAGATCAGCAACAGAGTTGTCTCATGCGTCCCCTACTCGTCGCAGATCCCGTGTGGCTCCCTGGTATCCCAAGGAGCTCCAGGAGATGAAGTGACGTAGAAGGGGTCTAGAGCGCAGGGGGATCGACCCGTTCCGGGTCTGACCGAGCCCAGTTGAGAGCCTATATTAGGACTTATTGGTAGCTGTGAGAGTGGCGAGGAAGGGTTTATTTCTCCAATCTCATAACATCCACAGGAAACTGCCCAGCCGCCCTGTTCGGGGTCACCTGCTCCCTCCTTCAGCCGGGGGGCTGCGGTGGACCCCTTGATGGGTTGAGCTGAGGAATTGGTCAATTCCTGCAGGATAAGATCGCGGTGCGGATCGGGAGGGTTTGAACTCCAATTTGCAGTGGTCTGATGCTGAGGGTGAGTGGTCTAGCTAATGCAATCTGGACTGAGTTCAATCCTGTTTCTGAGGATGAAGTGGACAGGATTATGCGACGGCTGAGTTCCACCACATGTTTGTTGGACCCATGCCCTTCCTGGTTGGTTTATGCCTCCAGGGAGGTGACATGCAGCTGGCTCTGGGCAGTGGTCAACACTTCTTAGGGGAGGGTACCTTCCTGCCACCTTGAAGGAGGCGATGGTGAGGCCGTCCTGAAGAGGCCTGCCCTGGACCCAGCGAATTGAACAACTTTCTCAGTGGCTTAATAATAAACTCTTCACTGAAGCTCTTCGCGTCTGACTCTTCATGCAAACGTAACAGATATTATAATTTAATAGCACTGCAACTGACATTATGAGACCTCTTGCACATTATCCATATAGATGCAAATGTAGAAATAATTATTATGAATTAAAAGTAATGCAATCTATCCTACAATGACAGAAGAGACTACCCAGGTCACCTGTGTGTGTGAACAGTCTGATGTATAATTCTTACCATTTGAAACTTCAAGGCAATTTTTTTTGGAGCCTGAGAAGTTTTCAACAATTTGAACTGACGTTTTGTATTTAGGAGTTGGAAAAATGGGATTTGTACAAAACTTCAAGACATGGACAACATAGATATATATTATACAACACGTTTCAGTGGTTGGAATGGAAAATTATCTGAACTACGTATCACTTAAAAGGAACCTGATAAAGATACTTAATTTCCTTGCTCCTGTTCATAATAGCTGTAGAAATCTTTGGTAAAAGACATCAGACAAGAACTAAAGGGGTGAAAATTAGACAACATATTTATAAATTGAGAGATTATATTGATGATCTGGTTTTAACAATGGTGGATCTAATGAAAATATTGGTGTTTAAATGGATAAATTTATGGAAGACATTATGGAAAATTATCTGGTTTTCAAATAAATATGGAAAACTGGATCTGTATTATACTAAAACTCTTAAGCTTATCAGTTTGTATCCCTAGGTTACCCCAAGTGGTGCATTGCAATAACTAAACCAAACCAAACCATGTATTAAAACCCAGGACTCATTACTACTTTAGAACTGAAATTTCCACAATGTTCAAACCAGTTTTATTCACAAAGTCATGGCCATTGCAGTGTGCTCACGGTTGTGATTTCCAGTGTTCCTTTCCAGCTTTCCACAAGCAAAGTCAGTGGGGAAGCTGGCGGAAAATCAGAAGTCATTCCCAATCCCAGTGCTTTCCCCACTCATGATCATCCTATTTATCTGTTTAGGTAAGTAAGTAAATATTTATTACTGAAGTTTGTTTACCACCATAATTATTTTTCCATTTATGATTTTTACTCTTCATACAGTAGATGATTATGGGACCACCCCGCATTGGAGTAAAAAAATATGGTCAATCTAAAATGTAATGTTCATTCTGGTCATATCAGACTGTGACATCATCTTTCAAAGGATGACCAATGGGACATAGAGTTGCCTTGTATCAACTAAAAATCTGGACCGGATACTTTCCTGATTTAGTTTGTGTAAATATTCATCCGCTTTTTCCATAGAAATTTCTTAATACTGGGGATACACTTTTCTCATATTTGCATTATCTGTTATTACAGTATTTTCTTCTTTTTAAATTTAGTATCACTTTTTTTTTCTTTTCCCATTTTAAGGGAATAATTTTCCTGGTTGACTACAAATTCAAAATTTCTTGGTTTAGAATAATTTTTTATTTCATCTCTCTCATTGGCAACATATCTAATTGCCTTTGTAGTAGCAATTTGGTGGGTAATAGTTGTCTCTTCTAAGTTTTTAAAACTCTTCTTCCTTTTTAAAATCTCACCCCAAATCTGTTATATTTTCTCTTGCCTTTTCTTTTTGAATTCACGGTCATATTATAAAACAAATTATCTTTGTTCACATCCCAAACTATTCTTACTTCTGT
>CM019150.1:90674706-90691276 GCA_009733165.1 Naja naja | reverse complement strand
TATACCAGGAGCCACCGGGATCCACAGGCGCAGCTAAGGGGCGCTGGGGACAACTCTGTGAGGCAGCCCCAGCAGCCTGTTGCCAAGCGGCCGCTGGTCCTCGGCAGAGTTGTGGGCAAGGAAGTGGGAAAAGACCCCAGTTCCGCCTGGAACCTCTCAGGGTCCATCAGGCGTCTGGGCGGAACCATCTCAGTGGTTCCTCATCCCAGGTGGGGAGCGGCCTGTTGGAAGACCAGCCAAGGAGATAGTGATCAGACCATGGGACGGGCAGGGTAGGCACAATTAGCCTGCCCTATCACTCCGCCGTTCGAGACAAAAACTAGGTCGGGGTGTTTCCCCCTCATGAGTCGGGCCTGAACCAGCTGGGTCAGGCCCATGGCCCCATGGAGGCCATGAATTCCTGGACCAAACCAGGCCCCAGGAAGGCAGGTTAAAATCACCCAGGACCATAAGCCCTGGGAGATCCACCGCCACCCGAGAGGGCGTCCGAAGCCCAGGCAGGGCTGCTGCTACTACACAGCTGGAAAGGTATGTCAGCAGCAAGCCCACCCGACCACCAGGCCCCCACCTCAAGAGAAGAGTCTCACCACCGCCTATCTCAGGGCAGTGACCTCCCTTGGAATCAAGGTCTCCCGAATAACCACGTCCACTCCTGGGCCGAGGCGGTGCAAAATCCGAAAACCTGGGGGCATAAATCAACAAGAGGGACCCCTCCTCTGGCCCCAACCAGGTCTCGGTGATACAGGCCAGGTCATAGCCTCCTCCTCGATCCTCACGGAGGAGGAAGATTTATTAGCCACGGACCTGGCATTAAAATACACCAGTCTGAGCCCAGGAGGCCCAGTTCCCGTGCCCCAAGGGAGGTCATAGGGCGAGGCCAGCGCATCGAAGATAGCGTAGCCGTCCCAACACATAAATTGGCCCCATGCCTCCTCGTCTCCTGCCAATCCCAGCCACCTAGGGATTGCGGTCTCCGACCTGCACCCCTGGCCCCCATCAGCCCCCAGCCCCCCCCCACCGTGCGGGCTGCATCCCACCCCCACGCCATTTCCCCCTCCTCCCTAACCTTCTTAAAAATTGGTTAAAAATTTAAGTAAAGGGGCCCTAGTGACCCTCTTTGCATTTTATTAGAGCCCCACCCCACCCCTCCCTCTGCCATGCCATCTCTCCGGGTTCCATAACCCATCCTCGAGGTAGGCGGAGATAGTACAATAGGGCAAACCAGAGAGAGTCCTCTCAGGAGCCTGCAATTCTGCTACCGTGTAAGATTGTATAATAAAAGCATATCTAAAAGCGGACATGAGGGTTAAAGAGATGACAACAACAATAGCGGCAACAAAGTCTGGTATATAACTTGGTCTAGTCCGAGATATTATATTGTCCATTAGAGAGTCCAGATTCGAAGACCAGGCTGCCCTCTCACGGCAGACCCGTGGCAGATGTTCAAACCTCAATCTGGAATAGGCCACGCCTCTCACCATGGGCATCTCCAATGTGAGACAAGGTCTTAAATGGCTGCATAGGGAGAGTGTGTCCCTCTGCTGGGCTCTCAGCCATAAACCAAGATAAAGGGTATGGAGCAGCTGGGATTTCACTCCCAGCAGGAAGAGTGCTTTGACGTTCCAGACAGATGACAAAGGATGGCAAAGGACAGGCAGCACAGAAATAAGATGGAAAAAATAGCGGCTGAGACCAGTAAGGGAGGCCAAAGTCCGGCACACGATAGTCCCAGAGGAGGGTGGTTGGACCCTTGGCAGATAGAGCTCCAGCAGAGAAACCATCCCAAAAAAGGCTGGGCCGACGATGGACTCCAGGTTCACCACCACTAGTTCTCCCCAGAGTCCATAGAGTCACCTGCCAGTCCGTCAGCCATAGTCCTATGGGGGAGGCAGAACTGCTGGTGTCTCCACTGCCTTCATGGCCAACCTGGTCACACCTGGCAGGAATCCCCTTCGGCCTAAGAGCAGGGGCAACGCCACCTACCAAGACAGCCAGATGGGGGCCAGCTACAACACCCTCCGCTCTCCACTCTGGTGACTCCTGAGGCTGCTTTTCGGCTGCTCCTGGAGAAAAAACTGCCTCTTTTGGGGCAGTCATCCCACTGTGGCAGCCCCTCGACCGATGTAAAATTCGGGGCCTGCAACAGCCGTAACCGCCGTAACCGCCGTCCTCCGCCGCTTCGGAGGGTGCTGGGAGATCTAACACAAGGAGCCCAGTACCCTCGGAGCCTCCACTTTCGATGCGGCCATCATCACGCCGCAATCCCCAAACACAGGGGGGTGTCGCCGGGCATCCCCAGCGCTCACCGCCACCGCCACCGGGCTTGTCACCACATCCACGGGCGCTAACGAGTCCTGCTGAGTCATAGAAAATGGCCCGCCGCTCGGCAACCGAAAAACGCCTCCCAGACAAGCCACGTCCAGCGGCTCCCGGCGAGAGATCTCAAAAAAAACCACCCTGAGGGATCCGACGTCGGGAGCGAGCACTCCGGGGATCGTAAGCTCCCTCCAAAACCCTCTCAGACAGCCGACAGACCCTCTTGCCGTTCAGAGCTCAGCAGAGAACGGCCATCACGGTAGGCATGCGCAGAAGGAATATGTGTTAGATATAGCAATAACAATAGCACTTAGACTTATATACCGCTTTATAGTGCTTTACAGCCCTCTCTAAGTGCTTTTCAGAGTTGAAACACACCTCTGGACAGCTCAGAACAACAACCTCACCTAGAACTATATAAAACCATAAAACATAAATGTAGACCACAAAAAAGTTCTCAGGGCTGTATGTTTCCACCCATGATTTAGAAGATGGTAGTAACATCTAACCAAGCTCTAAATACATTCATCACTTGCCCCTAGTATCTTGCCTTATTGCATGATTGTATTGCCAGATTTCATTCATTTAAGCATTTGAAATAGATATAGCTTGTTCATTATTTAAAGGATCTCCCCCTAATACTTTGATTGAGTTGCATGGCTTAGAAATAGAGATGGCCAATCTGCCTTCCATGATTCCGTGCTCTTTGATAGAACAAGAATATATTCTTTGCTATTGTTCTTTGGGATCAGAATAAGCCAAGCTGGTATACCAGATAAGGTGCTTAACTTAGGGAGAAGTAAGTTCAAAACCATCCTGAGTCATGGAAACTTGCTGGGTGAGTTTGGGCTAATCATTTTATCTCTGCCATTTTGCCTCAGCAAATGGTCACTGCCTCACTCCTTGTTGCTGGGGGAGGAGGAGATCTAATTTAATCTCTGGATCTCCAGATTTTTTTTTTAAGTTAGCATCACTTTTAACAGACCCCACTTCAACTTGAGACCTTACTGAACTGCATTTGGTCAAAGAAAGCAGTTGTAGGCTTGATTGTCAAGTGATCTGAATAAAGAAGACAACCATCAATTCATGGTCAATTGAGTTTCATATCAGGGAAAGCAAAGTGATGTCTGCAATTGTTTTGGACTCCATAAATCAGAAATAGTTACTGGTCAGAAATTTGAAAATTGTGGCCCAAACATATTAAAGGAACCAGATTGTGTTTTTTTCAGATAAACATTGTGCAGCATTTCCTCAATGCTGAAATATGCCAATAAATATCTGGAAGTGTTTTGGCAGACATGTGGAACATTTGAACATTCAGCAATTGCAATGCTACAATTTTTTCTGGGACCTACTGAGACTTTTAGATCCAAAACTTCTGGAAATTCCTTCTTTTCGTTATAGGAAATGTGTGCTTGGTATATATGGATGGATGTGTACCTATTTACACCCAGAACAAACACTTTTAAAATAAACATTTATTTCAGAAGAAATTGCTTTGTCCTATGGAATTTTTCCTTCAAATTTAAACCTCTCTAAAGAATGGCTTTCCTACTAGAAAACTAGCATGCTATAAAAACGTGGCATAGACCCTGTATGAAAGAAACCTATTCCCCCTGCAGTTCAAATGATTGCCTATTCTTCCTAGAAATTAAATATTGCATGTATGAATAGTTTTAAAAAAACAATGTTTCTATGATGATTTGTCTTCTTGACCTTGACTTCTAATAGTATTTTGTTTAATATTGTTTGGCAGAGCTACTGTTTTGGATTTTGATTGGAAGCTAAATGTCCCACGGAGGTCTACAAGAATCCTGTGATCATTAATAGATACTCTTACTACCAATTGAATACTTGTTTTGCATTTTCAGGCATAATTTTCTCTCCCCAGTCATGCTAGTGTATTAACCTTAATTTTTATACACTACAGCGTAATAATAATATCGTCATGCATGAAATCTACAGCACACTGTTAGGGCAGGAAACATCTGATCATTATGTCAGTCTTGGTCATTATTAATTGAATTATAGTTTCTCAGTACTTTACATTTCAATTTGATTCTGTAAGCTGGAAGCTCTTTCAGAAATAATCCAGAGAACAGTGCCAGTGACACCAAAAGTAAACTGCAAATGGACCAACAGATCAGCAACAGAGTTGTCTCCATGCGTCCCCTTACTCGTCGCAGATCCCGTGTGGCTCCCTGGTATACCAAGGAGCTCCAGGAGATGAAGTGACGTAGAAGGGGTCTAGAGAGCAGGTGGAGATCGACCCGTTCCGGGTCTGACCGAGCCCAGTTGAGAGCCTATATTAGGACTTATCTGGTAGCTGTGAGAGTGGCGAGAAGGGTTTATTTCTCCACTCTCATAACATCCACAGGAAACTGCCCAGCCACCCTGTTCGGGGTCACCTGCTCCCTCCTTCAGCCGGGGGCTGCGGTGGACCCCTTGCGGGGTTGAGCTGAGGAATTTGGTCAATTCCTGCAGGATAAGATCGCTCGGATCCGGGAGGGTTTGAACTCCAATTTGCAGTGGTCTGATGCTGAGGGTGCGAGTGGTCTAGCTAATGCAATCTGGACTGAGTTCAATCCTGTTTCTGAGGATGAAGTGGACAGGATTATGCGATGGCTGAGTTCCACCACATGTTTGTTGGACCCATGCCCTTCCTGGTTGGTTTATGCCTCCAGGGAGGTGACATGCAGCTGGCTCTGGGCAGTGGTCAACACTTCTTTAGGGGAGGGTACCTTTCCTGCCACCTTGAAGGAGGCGGTGGTGAGGCCGCTCCTGAAGAGGCCTGCCCTGGACCCAGCCGAATTGAACAACTTTCGTCCAGTCTCCAACCTTCGCTTTTTAGCGAAGGTTGTTGAGAGGGTGGTGGCTCAGCAGTTTCCACTTTTCCTGGAGGAAGCAGACTACCTGGATCTGTACCACTCGGGCTTCTGACCTGGGTATAGCACGGAGACGGCATTGGTCGCACTGGTTGATGATCTCCTGAGGGCTCGGGACAGGGGATTTTCCTCTGTCCTGGTCCTGTTAGATTTCTCAGTGGCTTTTGATACCATCGACCATGGTATCCTATTGCGGTGTCTCGGAGGGCTGGGAGTGGGAGGCACTGTGTTGCAGTGGTTCGCCTCCTTCATCTTGGGACACTCGCAATCGGTGTTGGCAGGGGGCAGAGGTCGACGCCAAGGGCTCTCACTTGTGGGGTACCTCAGGGGTCAGTCTTCTCGCCCCTCCTGTTCAACATCTATATGAAGCTGCTGGGCGAGATCATCCGTGGCTTCGGGGTGAAGTATCATCAGTACGCTGATGATACGCAGTTATACATCTCCACCCCAGGCCACATCAGTGATGCCCTCTCCATGATGTCCCGTTGTCTGGATGCGGTATGGATCTGGATGGACAGGAACATGCTTCGGCTCAATCCGGCCAAGACAGAGTGGTTTGCATACAGACATCTCGCCCAGTCAGGAGATTCCATCTTTGGTCATGGGGGGAGAGGTGTTGCCCCCCATGGATAGGGCATGGAATCTGGGGGTCCTCCTGTACTCACGGCTCAGGCTAGAGGAGCAGGTGGGAGCCATGGCCAGGGGGGCTTTTGCCCAGGTCTGGCTGGTTCACCAGTTACGCCCATACCTGGACTGAGATGCCCTACACACGGTCACTCAGGCACTTGTCACCGCCCGGCTTGACTACTGCAACACTCTCTATTTAGGACTGCCCTTGCATACCATCCGGAGGCTTCAGCTGGTGCAGAATGCGGCCGCGTGGGTTGTGATGGGAGCCTCCCGGTACTCCCATATTACACCCCTCCTGCGTGGCCTGCATTGGCTACCGGTTGCCCTCCGAATGGGATTCAAGGTTTTGGTATTGACATTCAAAGTCCTACGAGACATGGGTCTGGGCTATTTACGGGAGCATCTACTGCCGGCATCGAATACCAACCGCCCTGTACGAGCACACAGGCAGGGGCTCCTTGACATGCCGTATGCGACCCAGTGTCATTTGGCAGTAACGCGGGGGAGGGCCTACTCTGTGGAGGCTCCCGCGCTGTGGAACCAACTACCTCTGGGGCTCCGCCTGGCCCCTGACCTCCGTACTTTCTGCCATGATTTAAAAACCTGCTTGTTTGAACAGGCTGGGCTATGCTGACTCCTCGGGGGGGGGCTTGATTTTGTAATGTAAATTATAAATGGGTTTTTAGCTTAATTTGGCTTGGTTAATTTAATTTAATTTTAGATAATTAATTTATTGTGTTGGTTTTAATTGTGATCCGCCCCAAGTCCTTTTTTGGTTGGGGTTTGGTATGGATTGAACCTAGTGGGGAGGGGTGTTATGTATGTAGGTTTGAATGTTATTGGTTTATTTGAACTGTTCTTGTAAAATGTCAAATGGTATTGGTTTAAATAGTGCAGGAAGAAACCCTGCACTCCCATTGGCTGGCAACTACTGCTGCTGGCTATAAGAAGCAGCCGTAGCCCAGCCAAGTCGGGTCCATTCGAGCTGTAGTCACTTAATAAACTCTTCACTGAAGCTCTTCGCGTCTGACTCTTCATGCAAACTTAACAGATATTATAATTTAATAGCACTGCAACTGACATTATGAGACCTCTTGCACATTATCCATATAGATGCAAATGTAGAAATAATTATTATGAATTAAAAGTAATGCAATCTATCCTACAATGACAGAAGAGACTACCCAGGTCACCTGTGTGTGTGAACAGTCTGATGTATAATTCTTACCATTTGAAACTTCAAGGCAATTTTTTTTGGAGCCTGAGAAAGTTTTCAACAATTTGAACTGACGTTTTGTATTTTAGGAGTTGGAAAAATGGGATTTGTACAAAACTTCAAGACATGGACAACATAGATATATATTATACAACACGTTTCAGTGGTTGGAATGGAAAATTATCACAGACTACGTATCACTTAAAAAGGAACCTGATAAAGATACTTAATTTCCTTGCTCCTGTTCATAATAGCTGTAGAAATCTTTGGTAAAAGACATCAGACAGAACTAAAGGGGGGTGAAAATTAGACAACATATTTATAAATTGAGAGATTATATTGATGATCTGGTTTTAACAATGGTGGATCCTAATGAAAATATTGGTGTTTAAATGGATAAATTTATGGAAGACATTATGGAAAATTATCTGGTTTTCAAATAAATATGGAAAACTGGATCTGTGTATTACTAAAACTCTTAAGCTTATCAGTTTGTATCCCTAGGTTACCCCAAGTGGTGCATTGTAATAACTAAACCAAACCAAACCATGTATTAAAAACCCAGGACTCATTACTACTTTAGAACTGAAATTTCCACAATGTTCAAACCAGTTTTATTCACAAAGTCATGGCCATTGCAGTGTGCTCACGGTTGTGATTTCCAGTGTTCCTTTCCAGCTTTCCACAAGCAAAGTCAGTGGGGAAGCTGGCAGGAAGTCAGAAGTCATTCCCAATCCCAGTGCTTTCCCCCCCCACTCATGATCATCCTATTTATCTGTTTAGGTAAGTAAATATTTACTTATTACTGAAGTTTGTTTACCACCATAATTATTTTTCCATTTATGATTTTTACTCTTCATACAGTAGATGATTATGGGACCACCCCGCATTGGGGTAAAAAATATGGTCAATCTAACATGTAATGTTCATTCTGGTCATATCAGACTGTGACATCATCTTTCAAAGGATGACCAATGGGACATAGAGTTGCCTTGTATCAACTAAAAATCTGGACCGGATACTTTCCTGATTTAGTTTGTGTAAATATTCATCCGCTTTTTCCATAGAAATTTCTTGACCTTTATATAGAGTAGAATAATACTGGGGATACACTTTTCTCATATTTGCATTATCTGTTATTACAGTATTTTCTTCTTTTTAAATTTAGTATCACTTTTTTTTTCTTTTCCCATTTTAAGGGAATAATTTTCCTGGTTGACTACAAATTCAAATTTTCTTGGTTTAGAATAATTTATTTTTATTTCCATCTCTCTCATTGGCAACATATCTAATTGCCTTTGTAGTAGCTTAATTTGGTGGGTAATAGTTGTCTCTTCTAGGGATTTTTAAAACTCTTCTTCCTTTTTTAAAAATCTCACCCCAAATCTGTTATATTTTCTCTTGCCTTTTCTTTTTGAATTCACGGTCATATTATACAAACAAATTATCTTTGTTCACATCCCAAACTATTCTTACTTCTGTGCCTTTGTTAAGATTATGCTCAAAAATTCTTCTAACTTCTCATTCAATGACCACCTGAAAGACTCTTTTTTTTCCTTTTAAAAGTCTGTGGGATGTGGTCTGAGAAAGTGTTTGGTAATGTTTCCACTTTATGAACATTAAAGTCCTAGAGATCCAAGTTATATTTATTTTTGAAAAAGATGTACATCTTTCAGAAAAATAAGCACATTCCTTTGAGTCATCATTTTTATACATATTTTTTTATTTTTTTATACAACAAGCTAGAAGTTGTCTATTAAATCAACAAAATTCTTTGGTAATTTTCCATGTGTATTTTTAATATTTTTCCCAGAAGTTCCATCTTTTTGAGGGGGAAACCACTCCATTCCAATCTCCAATTCTCATACAGAAAATCCAATAATTTATCCATTTGTAAGTCCTTTATAAAATGTTGCTTTATCTCCAGAATTTCAGAATAACAGAATTATTGGAGGTCTTCTGAGTTGTTCTACTGGTTAATTGTTCTCACTGCCAGGAAATTTCTCCTTAGTTCTAGATTGCTTATCTCCTTGATTAGTTTTCATCCATTGTTTCTTGTCCTGCCTTCAGGTGCTTTGGAAAATAGGTTGACCCTCTCTTCTTTGTGGCAGCCCCTCAAGTATTAGAACACCACTATCATGTCACCCTTAGTCCTCCTTTTCATTAAACTAGACATACCCAATTCCTACAATCGTTCTTCATATCAAGAGCCTTGGTGGTGCAGGCTGTTAAAAGCCTAGCACTTAGTTCCAGCTGCCTGCAATTAGTGCAGGCTCGAATCCCACCAGGCTCAAGGTTGACTCAGCCTTCCATCCTTCTGGGGTAGGTAAATTGAGGACCCAAGATTGTTGGGGGCAATAAGCTGACTTTGTAAAAATGCCGCTTGGGGGGGCCAAAAAGCCCTAGTAATAAGCTGGCATATACAATGGAATGAAGGCTATTGCTGAGCACATTGGGTTGTCTTCCAAAGATTGTAAGCCACCCTGAGTCTCCGGAGAAGGGTGGGATATAAATATGAATAAAAAATAAATATCTTTTAGCCTCCAGTCCCCTAATCATCTTTATTGCTCTTCTCTGCATTCTTTCTAGAGTCTCAACATCTTTTTTACATTATGGTGACCAAAACTGGATGCAGTATTCCAAGTGTGCCCTTACCTAGGCATTATAATGGAGTAATTACACTTCACGTGATCTTCATGTTTTTATATTTGTAGAATTTTTCTAAAATTTAAATAGAAACATCAAGGGCATCTTTTTCTTTCTTATTTTTTTAGTCTTTCATCTTGACCTAGAATGGATAGTTTTTCAAATGAGAATGGCCCTTTGAAAACTCTTGAAATATCAAGGTGTCCTTTGAAATCATATTCACAGTCACTTGTTTTCACTTGTAGATGCTAACATCTAAGACTTGTCCATGCTACAAGTTCAAACTAGGTTTGGCCAACTTGACTTTTCCTGTAGGAAGACCAAAGAGACACTTGCACAGCAGTTCATTTAGTGACCATTCAAAGTTACAATAGAATTGAAAAAAGTGACTTATGACATTTTTCATACTTATGACTATTGCAGCATCCCTGTGGTCATGTGATCAAAATTCAGGTGCTTGGCAACTGACTCACATTTATGATGGTTGCAGTGCCTTGAGGTCACGTGATCAGTTTTTGTGACCTTCTGACAAGCAAAGTCAATGGGGAAACAATATTCACTTAACAACCATGTTAATAACATAACAATTGCAGTGATTCACTTAACAACTGTGGCAAGAAAGGTTGTAAAATGAGACAAAATTCACTTAATAAATGTTTCACTGAGCAAAAGACATTTTGGACTCAATTGTGGTCATAAGTCAAGGACTACTTGTATTTGAAAGGATATTCCAAGTGTCTCCAGCAGAAGATTTGCAGAAAAACTGAAATGCTCAAAATACCATGGAGAAATCTGTGTACTTACATTTGTTTAAAGCCTGTTTAAGTAAGAATCTACATATTCTCTTATTTAGTGCCAGAATTGTTCTTGGCATTTTCCTATTGGCTTCACTGAGATACAAATACCTGGCAACAAAATGGATACAGTTGAACCCAAAGTACTAAATACACCCAATATTACCCTGCTTGAAAATTCCTCATAATTCAGTTTTTCAAGTGCAGATATTTATATTGCAATTGTAATATTTCCATTATTCATTCATTCATTCTTCTCATATCTCTGCCAAGTGAATTGTAGGTGGCATAAATTGGCCACTTGCATTACACTGCATGACATTCGGAGATCTCTAGTAAAACAATCAATCAACAATATAGTGTTTTCAGAAACTCCTGACCGCTTTAGTCATTCTTGGTCTCCAGCAAGAATGTCTTCAAAATATTTATCATCAGGAAAGTTCATGACATTGATAATCCAAAAATTTCCCCCCTGTCCTTTTCATCAGAAGAACATCCTCAGCATAAGAGAATGTGAATTAATGACCAAACATCTCCTGTATCCTTGAAAAGTGTCTTCCTTCATTGAGAACTTGCTTCCCTGACATCTGGAGACCTATCATCATGGAAGTGGATTAAAATTGATATATTAAGCCATATATATATATATGTTTTCGTAGATTTTCATGGGTAAAGGTATGTAGGTTTTGGTGTATTCAGGTCTTATCCCGTGTAAGATTGAGAGTATCTTGGCGATGTTTCGATGAGATCCCACTCGCCATCTTCAGGCTGGTGTCTTCGGCTTTGTGCTTGTGCCAGCAAGCAATATATATCGAAGTTGCCATGGCTCTGCCTTAGTATGTTGTATGGAAATTGGCAGCCACTCTCCAAGATCTCCACCCCAAATCATTCTCTGCCTTTTGTGGCAAGATGCTGAGAATTGAACTGGAGACCTTTCACTTATCAAGCATGTGTGTTCTATTACTGAGCTACAACCTTCCTCCTATTATGGCCCGTGATACAGTTTGATGAAATCTGGACTGGGGGAGAAAAAAGAAGAAAAGAAAAGAAAGAGAATTAGCTCAGAAATGCATTTGTGGATGATTGAACGTGGTGTCATCGTTCTGCCTGCCCATCCTCCCAGCAGCTGGGCACAGGCTTCTCTCCCTGTACACATTCCGCCTTAATACTATATTTGTCACACAGATCCTTCCTACTTGCCCATCTGGCATTTAGATACAGTTTCCAAATTTGTCGTCCTTTATGTTCCAAAAGCCTATTTGACTTGAGATGTTTCCATAAAGAGGCAGAAAACCCTGCCAGGGTTTGATATACAGAACCAACATCCCGTCTGTAGAGCCATGCTGCTTTCCAATCAGAAAAAGCAACACTGGCCTGCCATGATGGTTGTTCTGCTGTTCTGACTAAGGTACACCCCGGTTACCTATCTGGGCACCTGTAACACAGCCACCCAGCCAGAGTGCAAAAGTGCCATGGTTAATTTCAGCTTTTTGGAAAATGAAATCCACTCCACCAATTTCCAATGGAGAAGAAGGCCATTTTGGACGGACGCCCCTGATGCTAGCAGGGCGTGTGCCATGACCTGCTGAGCAAAAGTGTCCTTGATGGAACTTTGCCCATTGACAGCTCATCATTGAGAGGCAATTGACCAAAAAAAAGCATACCTTTTAGTGCAGCAGCCAGCCTCCATCTGCTTCCTTCGTAATTTATATTTGGAGCATATCATGTGTCGTGGCAGTGCAGTTAATGGGCTTAGTCATCTCCTGCAGAGTAACCTATACTAGGTGATAGATAAGTTGGGAAATCGCAGAAGCTGGGTCGAGTAAATGGCCAATGCATGCCAGCTAGATAACACTGGGTTCATGCAATGGGGGAGGGGGGAATAATTGCATTCACAGCAGAGAACCTAGTCCGAAAAGTTGGTGGAGGCAAGAGAAAAAGATGGTCAAAGACAGATAAATACTAAATGTAACTTAACTTAAAAGATAGAAGTAATTTAGTACTTTTAATGGGATTATTTATTTAAGCATTTCCCCCCATCAAATTATAGATTACAAATGTTAGTTCCTACTTTTGGAAGAATTCTGGTGGAAGCTGTTATGTATGCAGGTTTAAAGTCATTGGTTTAGTTTGAACTGTTCTTGTAAAATGTAAGAAATGATTGGTTTAAAAAGTGCAGGAAAACCCTGCACACTGATTGGTTGGCAACTGCGGCTGCTGGCTATAAGTAGCAGCCACAGCCCAGCCAAAGTGGGTTCGTTCTGAGCTGTAGTCACTAATAAACAAAGAGCTTGAAGCACTCCACGTCTGTCTCTTCATGCAAACTTAACACTGGTGACAAAGGTGGGATCTCCCTGAAGAAGAAGGCAACGCGGAACAGAAGAAGAGAGAGATGGCTGCACTGAACACCCCTCCAGCCCCGTTCGATCCGACGGCAGAAGACTGGGAGACATATGCAGATCGTTTCCAAATGTATCTGGAAGGAAACGATCTTGCCGACATTTCCGAGAAGTGGAAGAGGGCGGTCTTTCTCATGCACTGCGGTCTGGCAGTTTTCAAGATGGCGAAGGCATTGGTGGGAGCTGCAGACGTGAAGGTAATGGAATGGCCTGACTTAGAAAAGTTGTTAAGAGCCCATTACACCCCACAAGTATCGTGCCTCATTAAGAGACACGAGTTTTACCGGGATCAAGGGGAAAGTGAAAACGCGACTTCATGGCAAGTTTAAGAGACATTGGGGTGCATGTGAATTTAACAATTTAGAAGAGGCCATGCGCTGATCGATTTGTTCTGGGCCTTAAAGACAAGGTGCTTCAGAGCAAGTTATTACTAAGACCTAAGATCACACTGAAGGAAGCAATAGAAGAGGCCTCTTCAGCAGAAGCTACCAAGTCCTCAGCAGCAGCCATGAAAATCAACAAGGCCACAAGCCATCCTGATGTGGAAAAGTCCACAACAACTCATTGTGAGCAAATAGATTCTGAGTCAGACTGTAGTGAGGTGGAGGAAGGAATTTATAGACTCAGAATGGAGGAAAAGAAAGACCTGGGAAGAAAGAGGCAAGATTTCTACTGCAGAGGTTGTGGGGAAGCCACCCGCACTGAATGCAAGTTCCTAGATGCCATCTGCCTCCATTGTGAAAAAAGAGGACACCTAGCAAGAGTCTGCAAATCATCCAGAACTCCACCCAACAGAAGGAAGTTTCCTGACAAAGAATTCAAGCCCAACAACCTCAGTGAGAAAATGGGGCGCAGCACAGAAGCAAAGAGGAAGAATGAAACTCATCAGACAGTAACTATTGGTCATTCTTCTTCTATCATTAACAGAAAAGTGCATGTCAAGGTACTAATTGAAGGAAGGCCTTGCCAAATGCAAGTGGACTCAGGCCCATATTTATCTATGGTGTCATGGGACACTATTCACAGACTACTCCCAAACATTCAGAAGAAGCATTTCAAGAAGCAAGCACTGACTCTTAAAGACTGCCAAGGAACAAGATTCCAGTAGTTGGAACAAGAGAATTCAACGTGCAGTTCAAAGGCCACACCAAACGCTTGCCCCTGACCATCATGGACAAGGATCGCCCAATCTTGCTGGGACTTGAGTGGTTCAATCCACTAGGCATCGAGGTTACTGGCATCAATCACGTGAGCAACACTGAATGGGAGGAGGCCTTGAAGTCTGAGTTTCCAGAGGTCTTCAGCGACGGATTGGGCAAGTATATGGGGACCCCATCACTTTCAATCTAGATCCCAAGGTGCCACCGCTTAAAGCCCAGAAGGGTTCCATTTGCCTTAAAGGAAAAATTGATGCAATTAGATAAACTAATAGCTCAAGGAGTTTTAGAGCCCACTGACCACTCCAGGTGGGAGACACCCATAGTCACACCAGTCAAGACTGATGGGTCAGTGAGAATCTGTGGAGACTATAAGGGGACATTGAACCATGCGCTCAACAGAGCATATCCAGTTCCAGTGGTGCATCATTTACTACATTCACTTGGCAGGGGTTACAGTCTTTGCCAATTGGATCTGGCCCAGGCATATCAACAATTAACAGTTGATGATGCCACTGCAGAGGCCCAAACCATTGTGATTCATAGAGGTGCTTTCAAATGTAAAAGGTTACAGTTTGGAGTAAGCATGGCACCAGGCATTTCCAAAGCCTTATGGAAAGGATGCTCCAAGGACTGCCAGGGTAGTACCTTACTGATGATGTGTTAATCTCTGCTGAAAATGACACTCAATTACAAGAGAGACTCAGAGAAGTCCTTACCAGATTCAAAAAAGTGGGGTTAAAAGTCAAGGAAGAAAAATGCACTCTTAGAACTGACAAGGTTGAGTTCTTGGGCTATATGATTGACAAGCATGGTATCCACCCCACAGATGCCAAGGTTCAGGCAATCAAGGAAGCCCCTAGACCAAAATGTAAAACAGATTTGCAAGCCTTCCTTGGACTCATTAACTTTTCTCACATGTTCCTACCTCAGAGGGCAACCATTGCAGAACCACTGCACAGATTATTAGACAAAAAGTCTATGGGTCTGGGGCAGAAAAGAACAATCTGCATTTAACAATATTAAAAGACTAATCACGTCTGATGCTGTACTGATACAGTTCTCTGACAATTTGCCTGTTGTACTGACTTGTGATTCATCCCCTTGGAGTGGGGGTTTGAGCCACAGGCTTCCCAGCGGGAGGGAAGTCTCCATTGCATTTTACTCGCACCTTGACCAAAGCAGAGAGGAACTACAACCAACTGGACAAGGAAGCCTTGGCAATTGTTGCAGCTGTCAAGAAATTCCATGAGTATTTATATGGGAGAACATTTACCATTGTCACAGATCACAAACCTTTGTTAGGCATTGTGGCAGGAGACAAACCTACACCCACTATCCTGTCACCAAGAATGCTGAGGTGGACTGAATTTCTTGCTGCTTATTCATACAAACTCATCCACAGGCCTGCAAGCAGCATGCAGATGCTTTGAGTCACTGCCCACTTCCTTCTCACACTGAGGACTTTGCTCCTGAGACTTACACCTTTTTCCTAGAAACTGTTGCCAAGCTTCCAGTACACGCTGCTGAAATTGCCAGAGAGACTGCCAAAGACACTCTATTGGCTCCTGTTATAGGCTGGATTAAGAAAGGTTGGCCTCTTCAAGATCTACTTCAACTTGCCCAACCTTTTAAATCCAGGCAAACTGAATTATCTGTATTAAGAGGATGTATTTTGTTTGGTAACAGGGTGGTTATTCCTACAAAACTGCAAAAAGAGGTTTTGGAAATGTTACATGAGGGTCATCCAGGTATTGTCAGAATGAAGGGATTGGCCAGGAGTTATGTATGGTGGCCAGGTATTGACAAAATGGTTGAAAACTGGGCTGCATCTTGTCCCAACTGTCAGGTAGTCAGGCCTGCCCCACCTCTCTCCCCACACAGGAATGGGAATGTGCTAGGGGCCCATGGTCCAGGATTCATTGATTTTGCTGGCCCTACCAGAGGCACACTTTCCTTATTATAGTTGATGCATATTCCAAATGGCTAGAGGTTATCCTATGGCATCCACCACAACTGAAGCTGTCATCAAACAGCTTAAAAGCTTTTTGTAACTCAAGGTTACCTGATGCTTGTTTCTGACAATGGCCTCAATTTACATCCAACCTTGAATCATATCTAGCACAACAGGGTATCAGACATGCCCTGACAGCCCCTGGGCATCCTTCGCTAACGCCGTGTTGAACGTGAGGTCGATTTACCAAGGAAAACTTCAGCAATTGGGTCCAGGGATATCACAGAGAGTTGAAAACTTCAGTGTTCAGCATATCACTCCCAACCCTCAACTAATTTGTCCCAGCAGAGTTGTTACGGAAACAGGTCTCCCCTTGACTGCCTTCATCCCACTTACACGCACCAACGCACCACCAGATTCCACTCAGCAAAGTTCGCGACGTTCACTGTGATTCTGTTTATGCTAAGAACCTGCGGGTGAACCTTATGGGATTCCTTATGGGATTCCTGCTGAGATAACCAAAATCACAGGCCCTGGAACTTACAGGGTACAAACAGAGGATGGTGTCCTCTG